>DWMZ01003980.1:0-12164 GCA_018249855.1 Eueides tales michaeli | reverse complement strand
CTATGACCAAAATAGTGAACGCAGACGAAGTCGCGGATAACAGCTAGTTATTACATAATACATATTTTTAAAAGATTCTCGATGACCAAATGACATGGAGAATCGTTCTATTCTACAAACAACAAATTGGTTGTAACTTGTTAAGAGATTTTCTCCAATTGTCAGACTGGACAACACAACTTCTCTTATCGTTTCTTTTTTCTCTTTCACAAAGAAATTTAAAAGGCTAAATGTGTGTGATTATAGAAAAAAAAATTGTCAAGTGACTGACAGACATACGGATAATAAAGTGCAACATACAACACAAATAAAAACCAAGGGAATCCTAAAAATGTACGTACATTAAAAAGTAGATCTTATGGTTTAATACCTTATAATCAACATTGGATCCCATTATTCAAGATACAACAATAAAATATCTTTGTTTTATTATTTATAAAAGGATTAATTATATAAAGGACTAAGAAAGGATGGTTTACTTAAAAAGCAAACGGTTTACTTAAATAACGTGTGAAAAAAAAATTGAAAATTTTTAGTATTTGTAATGTACATCCCAAGTCTTCATTGATATAAACAGAAATACCTTTAATAATTAAAAATATTATAGAATAAATATAAGTCTACTTTCATTTTATACAATATTCAATAATAAAAATACAATATACAGACAACAAACTAAGAATATATAAATAATATAAAAAAATTGAAGTGGAAAGGAAATTTTAATTTCGATACCTTTCCGAAAAACAATATATATTAACAAAGCGTTGTGAATGTATGACTTCGTAGCAAAAAGAAAAACAATTTACCTGTCCCAGCAATTTAACAACAAAGCGTGAAAACAGGAAATATTTAAGCGAAAAAAATCCACTACAAATGGTCACTTTGTAGAATAGTTATTACCCCATTAGCGTAACAGAGATTTCTTGCTAAATAAATTGCGAACATAGTCGTTTTAGCAAAATATAGAATATTCTATTATTAAATTCAGTATTATACTAAATTTAAAAACGTATAAAAATTTGAACGAAGCAGGAATTTTTATACGTTTTTAAATTTAGTATTTTTCTTTCCTAAGTGTGGAATAACACTCTAAAATTAGTAAAAAAAAACAATATTTTTTATTCAGTAATTTTCTATGATGTTAATTCAAAGTAGTGTATACAAAAATATTAATATTAATGTACATGAAAAAATGATTGAACGAAGTAAAATGAAATTTTACATCTTTATGAGCTTTTTATATGCTTATACGTCAGAACAACACATATGTATAAATTGAAGCGGGTAAAGCCGGATCTTTGTCATTATTTAATATTTAGATAAAAAATCACCACTACAAATATCTATGTAGTTCCTATTCAAGTTATTTCAAAATAGAAAATAATAAAATATATTTAGCCAACATTTCAGATGTCGCCGTGGGCATGTGTTCTTTTTGTATTCCTTGATTTATGTGGAAGAGTGTGATGCTAACAAGCTAAAAGTGTATTAAATTGTTTGGTAGAATTTTGTATGTGATAATAACCATTTCACATTTCTTGTTTTAGCTAAAATGAAAACATTTTTTTCAGTATACAGATACATAAATTTTGCCGAGCGCCGCGATTTCCCCCTCAATTTACTACTTGCTTTACAAAATTTACAGCCTAGCCAATGACGGCTTATTTGGCCTTTAAACCGCCGGTTGTAAATCGAAGCGAACAAGCTGTTTATCACGGCAGGCCTCAAGTCTCATTACTTGATTAAATATATTATTGCTGAAACTAGGACATTTTCACGATGCTATGAGCTTTGCATTTATTATTTTTAAAACATGTATTCTTTTAATGAAATAACTTACTTGGTTTTATAACGAGATCTAACATTATTTAATATTTTGAGTTTCATTTAATATTATACTATAGATTTTATAAGCCTACTTCGTCAATATTACTTTTCACAGGAACCGCAGATTATATTTGTAAGAATAATTAGAATTAATATTTAAAGTCTTGTATAATTTTTTCTCACATAGTAAAAACCAATGTCTTTCTTTCTACAAATATTCACATACTTTTACATACAGTGACTTTAATATCATTTTAGAAAGTAATAGAAAAATAAAAACCTTTGTAAAATTTCATTACCATTTGTAAAATACTTTATCATAAGTAGCTTCAATTATTATTATACCGCTCACGCAAATATGTTTCATTTTAGTAAAGTATGAATTACAAACCAAACCATTTATAAATTAAAGAGCATGATTTATGAGTTTCCGCCTCATTGGGGTGAAGTCGTTTAATATTTTACGGTACTACTATGTACATAATTCATAAAATATTATTATTTGATGCATATAATATTGATATGATTTACCTAATAGTAATTTACCAATAACTGTTTTATTGGAATTTTTAATAAAGCGGTACGTACTATTTTAACGGTTGGTTTTGAATTAAATAAATGTAGGTACAATAGAATTTTCATTTTTGACGTAAACTTTGCATATGAATTATAAACAAAGCGTACATACATTTTACAGTTACGTTATATACGCATATATAAGTAGAACTTTTCTATGGTTTTTTAAACATAGTGTTCTTTCTATTTATGATAGTGATTGTGATAGTTTGAGTAAATTGAAAAGACACAATTATGTTTGCTATTGAGACTCGTCCCCACTCAGCCGCCGCGCTGTCTTATTTCTCACTTTATTTTAATTGAGATAGTTGCATTCATTACAAAAACTAAAACTTGGTGTATTAGTATAGTGCACTTTACCTGTACATGTATTTATTATTTAAACGATTTTTAATAAAACTATATTTATTTATAAACAATGATTTCTGTTCGGTTCTTTAAATATCAAATACATATTAAGGTGCTGCTATAATAATAATAATAATAATAATTATAAAAAATTAGAAATTATAAAAAAATACATACTTAAAGATCCAAAATTAAAGACAAATAGAAATTAATCAGAATCTGGAAAATGAATAAAGTGTTCATTGTGCCGTTGGCTAGCACAGGTGTTATTCCAAAATACTTACGTAAAGCTCTCAACACAATAGATTTACCCGATTACACATATTATACTATGCAAAGATCAGCTATTATAAATACTATACTTTTATAATAAAATGCAGTGAAGTACTCTTAGCTTTGGCCTGTGTATTTCACTTAACACCAAAACAACGTTTTATGGAAAAAAGTACTTACATAATAATAATAATAAAAGAATAAAACCATATTTATTTATAAACTATAAGTTTTGTTCGGTTCTTTAAATATATATGAAGGTGCTGCTAATATAATAATAATAATAATTTAGTACATTCAAGTTTTCTTTTACCTTTAAAATGATAAATATGCCTATAGTTTTTTTTATAAAATATCGTGATGTTAGATATTGTAAAGTATAATTTTAAATCGCTAAATGCTCGAACTGCATCGTAAATCTTTCTTATTTTTTAAATTAAGTCGTGTCAATATACTCTTTAAAAATAACCATTTTAATTGAAATTTATCAACGTATGTATATGAGTCCAGGCGTGTATATCGGCCATCGCAAGCATTTGTCAATGTCACCATCAATGTCTCAGTAACCTCGCCCTAAGTAATAATCCAAACACTTAGAAAAATGTATACCTGTATATGCTGGGTAAGAAATACATTTTCATTACTAACTGAATAATACAAATAACTCATTTTGTATTTAAGCCATTTCTATTATTAGCGATCTATAAATATTATTTTACTATATTATTGACCTGATATAGGAATGTGTATAATATTGATGAAATATATTGTTATGTAATAAAAATATGTTCGGAGAATTTAAAAAAAAAAACCAGTGTAAATTCTTTTAACAGCTTTTATAATCTGATTATCGTACCGGTGAAGGTTTTAGATGTTGAGAACGTTACAATAATTTAATAAATTACCAAGTCGAGATTGGACTTCGCTTACGTTTGTTTTAGTTGACACACGTGCTAGTGAGAGTTTATTATTTCAGTGTTAATTTTCTCATTGTTCATAGTGGAAACAATATTTAATAGTGTAAATAGATCCTTACTAACAAGGTGATTAGTTATAGTTAGTGTTTGTACTGTTTTATAAACTAGGTTAGTTTTATTTTATAGTTAGGTTAGGTTAATTTAAGATGGATCCTGATCCTCCACCTGACCCCCTGATTCTAAAATAACGTCCAGAAAAAACAGGGAGAGGACACATCCCCTAGTCAAGATTTAAATATTGGTATTTAAAAAAACATTATTGATCCATCCACTGCCACTACTTCTATCCAAAATATTTGGATTCACCCATCTATGTCTGAAACCCCAAAGTCATATATTAGTTCAGACAAATAAAACCCTATATTGTGTATGTGTCAAGGGAATCTCCTGACCATTCAACAAGAATCTCAGTAAGAACATTTAAATTTGGTCACTTTCTCCATACTAACAAAATTACTGACATTGTCTATGATGGAGTTAAAAAGGTTGGTCGCAATAAAATCAGTGTCAATTTTACATATGCTGAAGCGGCAAATAAATTTTTAAGCAATCCCATTCTTAGTTTATGTAAATATGTTTGTATAATTCCAACCTTTAATGGGAATTGTAAAAGGAGTTCCCGTCGAATGGTCTCTGGAAGAGCGTGTTGGCTCACAAACATTCCCTTCTGCTTGTGGGGAAGTTATAAAAGCTAGACGAACGAATCGAAAGAATGTGAGTGAGGGTGTAGTCACATGAGTCCCCACTCAGACTGTGGTAATCACATTACGTGGCCAACAATTGCCTAAAAGAGTATTTTCCTACAAATCTGTCCTCAATTTCGAACTTTATAAATATCCAGCCATACAATACCTCAATTGTCGTTTTGGCCATGTGAAATCTCAGTATAGATCAAAACCAAGGTGCTACAGGTGCTCCCAGCCTCATACTGGTGAGGCATGTGACGCCCTAAAGGAAAATTCAACCCGTATCCATTGCACATCAAAATATTTTGCAACTGATAAAGGGTGCCCTGAGTATGTAAGACAGCAGAATATTAAAGCCATTATGTCGCAAGAATGTATTTCTTACATGGAAGCATCTTCTCGGGTACCATCTGTACAGCGTTTCTATGCAAATGTTGATAAGGAAATGTTTTCTTTCTTTCAAAACAGTCTTTCAATCTCCCCGTCCCTTCGCTTCTTTGGCAAAGGGATTTAATAAACAAATTCACCAATCCATCATCAGTAGTTGTCCCTTTCCCCTTCCTAATGGTTGTTACCTTAATCAAGAGGCTGCCATTTCAACAGATTCTACTAAAGATCTGACTGACACCCTCATGAGCATCATATCAACTGCTGATGAACTCCCATTACCGTCCAACGTTGCCCAAAAACTACCTAAAATTTTCCAAATCTTTAATGATGGTCCAACTAAGCTTCCTACAGTGAAATAGTAAAAGTATTCGTGCTAAAAAGTATAAATTACTTCACATCATTTCATTGTATGATCCTGACTTTGTTGCTCTCTCGGAAACATGGTTCGTGCCTTATTCCACTTTCAGGGCGTCAGGTTTCGCGTGTTTAAGGGAGGACAGAAATGACGGGTATAGAGGTAGTGCTATCCTTATCCAGCACTCCTCTCCTTATTCCCGTATCTTTCTTCCTGCTCACAGTCAACAGATTAATGCTGTTGCAGTGAGTTTCCTTGGAATTTCCTTTCTTTCTGTTTATATTCCTCATCCTTCTCCCTCCATCTTCCTAGAGCTTAAGGCTATTATTTCCTCACTCCCAAGTCTTGTGCTGGTCCTGGGTGATTTTAACATTCATCACACTTTGTGGAGCTGTTATTACTGTGATGGATTATCATTCGTTGGTAGACATGATTGATGATGTTGATCCCTGCATTCTCAGTGATGGTTCACCGATTCCTAGGGTTACTCCTAACCAGAATCCTAAGACTGCTATTGATCTTTTTTTATCCTCTTCCTCTCTTGCTTTAAAGCTATCATGGTCAGTACTCCCATCTACCTATGGTAGTGATCACTTTCCTATTTTGCTGTCTTTAAATAACAGACCTTCCACATCACCTACTCCTTCCTCAAGTTGTAAATATAACTTAACTTAAAAAAGGCCCACTAGAACGAGTTCACTGACTCTGTGGATTGCGTGTTGGGCAATCTTCCTGAGTCTGGTAATTATGAGAATGTCATAGTTTATAATGATGATACATATTCCCAAAAAACACTCCATTCAGAATCGGAAGCATTTTAATCCTTGGTGGGATCAGCAATGCTCTGATTCTGTCGACCGGTGAAAATCTGCTGAGGTGTCATATGCAGCCTGTATGACAATGGAGTACGATGAGTACAAACGCAGTCAGGCGAAGTTTAGAAAATGCATTTGGGAAAAGAAAAACTTGGTTGGTTAAATTTTGTGAATCTCTTAGTCCTCGCTCCTCTTCTTCTCTTGTGTGGACAAATGTTAAGAGATTTCGCTGATCACTTGATATTGTTAGTAGTGGCAATTCCAATTATCCCTCATTATGGCTCAACGCCTTTGCGAACAAATTGGCTCCTCACTCTGTACCGCCCCTCGACCTTTTTATATCCACGCCGGTTGAATCGTCGGAGGAAATAGATCTTCCTTTTTTCTCTGATGAGCATGAAAATATTTTAACGGATTTAAAAGACACCAGTCCAGGTGAAGACGGTGTTTCTTACTCATTTATCTCTAAATTAAATCAAAAATCCATACACTATTTTTTAAATTTAATTAATAATATGTTTCAATCAGGCACTATTCCTAGTTCATGGAAGTCCCAAATTGTTATTTCTATCCTCAAACCTGGAAAATATCCTTGTGACCTCAACTCCTATAGACCCATAAGTAGAACAGATAGTCTCAGTGTTTTTACTACAGATATTCGACGAGCTTTTGCCAAGGGAGAGTATCTAGTTGGTGTTTTTCTAGAAGTTGCATCTGCTTATGATAATGTCCTTCTTTCGGTGCTAAGGCAGAAATTGCAACAGCTGAGTATACCGCCGAGGTTGTCCCATTACAAATGTAATTTGCTGACCGGTCGTACGGTATGTGTAAAATATTCACTCCTTACTACCCCTCCCAGAATTGTCTGGAAGGGTCTACCTCAAGGTTCAGCTCTTAGTCCTCTGCTATAGAATATATATACTCATGACCTCGAATTGTCTGTAAATAATTTTTGTAAGATCCTTTAGTACATTGATGACATCGTCCTCTATTGCAGCTCAAATTCGGTAGAGGACATAAACTTACGCTTAAATACTGCCTTGCACTATTTTAACCAGTGGCTTTTTAATCATAGCTTGGCTTTATTTATAGATAAATGTCAAGCTGAAGTATTTACAAAAAGTAAGGTTATTCCTAATTTTAATATCTTATGTAATAACATTCCTTTAAACTTAACGGAAAATGTTAAATTTCGTGGTATGATTCTCGACAAACGATTGAATGGAGTCGCCCATGCTGAATATCTCTCCAGGAAATGTGAAAATAGCATTAATGCTTTGAGAGCTGTGCCTGGTGTGTGGTGGGGTGCACACCCTTATACTCTTAAACTGCTGTATAACGCTATAGTTCGTAGTCACATCGACTATGGACTATTTGCTTTGGACCCTTTTAATAAAGTAACTACTCAAAAGTTGAATCGAGTTCAATATAAATGCTTTCGGGTTATCCTAGGTGCAATGAGGTCTACGCCCACTAACGCATTGCAGGTGGAATGTGTAGACTCCCCTTTTCCTACTCGCCGATAATTCCTTGCTGACCGTTTTGTGTGTAAAATATTGCAGCTGTCTTCCCATCCTTTACAGTCTAAGCTATCTAAGATAGCTGATCTCATCCCCCAAAGCAAACCGTTGCCTTATCTGCTTGATAGCTTCCTTAGATTTATCTCTCTTCCTAACCCTTTGTCTTGTTATCCATCTATCCCCTTTTTATGACGCCTTATAACGCCCTGGTCCATTCTCCCTGTGTTGTCACAAATCTTGGCCTAACCAAAGATGATTCTGGCACCAACACAAAATTTAAGGAATTAGCTCACCTACATTGATCAAATCATCTTCTTATCTTCACTGATGCAATAAAGCTTTCCAAGGAAAACTGTGTTGCTGCAACTTCTTGTATACCAAAATTCAAAATTATTTTACAATTTAAATGTCCCCCTGAGTCATCGGTGTTTACATACGAGGCTGTTGTTTTCTTAGAAGCAGTCCTGTTTACACGTTCCCATGACTTTAAACAAACGGTTATTTTTTGTTTATTGAAATCCGTTTCACAGTAGATTAAGATCTTCAATTGTTTTAATGATTCGATTCATACCATCTAAAGAGCTTGAAAGTTACTCTGGTTTGGAGTCCAGTCCATTCTGGAATAAGTGGGAATGAATCTCCAGATTCTTGCGCCAAGTTAGCCATCCAGTGTGGCACACTTGAACACTTTTCAAATTCCGCTCATGATCTGTAGTTCCTTGCGCATCTGCGTAAGTCCTGGACTGATTCCTGGAATTTATCAAAGTCCCAAAAAGATAAGTACTATGACGCTATCCAACCTGATATCCCTAGACGACTGTGGTATTATTCTCAGAGAAATATTGAACGAAAGATTATTACTACAATCTGTCGCTTACGCCTTGGGCATGCTTGTGCGCCTGTGCATTTGGCCAAGATCCGGGTCAGGGACCATTCGCTATGTGAATGTGGCCTGGACGACGGCTCTCCTTCCCATATCCGTTTTTCTTGCCCCAACTTAACTCGTTCCCTATATGATGTTCTTCACTATAAAGTCCCTCGTTCTCCAAATGTTCAATGTCTGTTAATGTGGTCCTTTATGTAAATTTTTATGTAAATATATTAGACATAACAAAATTAGATTATAAACTAACACATATGTATATTATTTATTACTACCATAATGTGTTTTGTCTGTATATTTTTTAGATATTCATTTTTTTTGTTATAGGTGAAGGTTGAAATTTTACTGGATCTCTTTTTTACATGTATTATATTATTGTGTACAGTTATCTCTTTTGTACTGATCAATTCCTCTCGTGAGTCTTCCATACAACGTGACATTGGCGAAGTGAACTGTGCTCAACTGTCACGCTCGAAACGCCTCAATTGAAGAATTGAATTGAATTACCAAGTCGAAACTGATGAAGGTAAGTAATCTTACTACTAAACTTAATATAACATTTTTGTCAAAGTGTCTTAAAGTATATTGAATAAATAATTAAGAAAATTGAATGTTGGCATAAATTGATACGTATACTTTGAGCCAACCAAGGATCTGTCGCCCTTAAAGAAATATTCTGAATTCATAGAATCAATACGACCTTTTCGGATTTATTGAAAAGTTCGCACACGTACGCTCGATGGCTCGATGCGAATATATATGGAAAGAAAAATCCTTTTGAACAAGTAATTTTATGATTCCTGTAATTCTCTTTAGATATGTTCTTGATCAAAATAAGTTATTTTGTACTCGTATAGACGGTGGCGCGACTTATTTCTTGAAATATTGATAGCTTTGACATTTACTGCAAACATAATTATTAATAAAGGTTCTGTGTAATTCACATTTATTTTCGTTTTAATTGTTATAAGGTTAATAATTTTAGGCCTACCGTGGCACAGGGCACAACCTCTAAACGCGACAGGTTATAAGCTCGATTCCCACTCGAGGAAATTAAATATTTTATTTTTTTCTCGATTCCCACTCGAGGAAATTAAATATTTAATATGTTATTTCTTCGCTCTGGTAACAAGGCAAAGTGCGGCGTTGAGTTCCGCTACTCATTACGCAATACATATTATGCGGCGTAAAGAGGGGAACGGAAGGAAGTGTCTCAACACTAGACTATACTTTCCTAAGTTCCCTGCCCATTCTGCCATGTTTGAATCTAAAAAAAACATTTATACCTGTACCTTTCACCTACTATTCATCAATGTTTTTTTTTGTAAAAAATATTATTAGTTTAATTAATACTTAATAAAACAGTAAGAACTAGATTGTGCAAATGCATAACAAATACTGATTAACATAATTAATAAAACGATGTGACTTTATTTTATTTTATCTAGTAACTTGCATAATTACATAAAAAAATAAAGATATACTCTTTAGATTCATTTCTTAAAAGATTTATATGTGAGTCAAATAACCCTTTATAAATTTATTTAGAAAATTTGATTTTTTACATATTTGCATATGCTTATACACAATCGAAGGTTACCTTGCGATAAGACATACTTACGAGACACTAAGGTCGCTTCATTATTCACTATGAGAGACATTTCAGGTTTAAAGATAATTATTTTCATCACTTGGAAATTGTATATTTTACAGATGATAAAAATTATAATCATAAAGTTTTAAAATATACACATACGTAATAAAACGTATAGAAACAGATTCCCCAAAAATATGTTTAAAAATAGATAATACTAAAATGACAATGTTTCAAAATACTGCAATGACAGTTCTATAAAATATGAATATATTAACTTTATGCAAAGTTTATATTATTACATTCATGGCTTACTTTTACCAAATTATTTGAACATTTTACCTAATTATTTGTACATACATATATGTATATATTAAAACATCAGCTGAAGCTACCAAATAAATTCTTCAATTTTCCGATCAACGTGATAAAATGTACAGAAACGAATTCCCCAAAAACATGTTTAAAAATAGATAATACTAAAATGATAATGTTTCAAAATACTGCAATGACAGTTATATAAAATATGAATATATTTACTTCGTATAAAGTTTATATTATTACATTCATGGCTTACTTTTACCTAATTTGTACATTTTACCTAATTATTTGTACATACATATATATATTAAAACATCAGCTGAAGCTACCAAATAAGTTCTTCAATTTTCCAATCAACCAAATTTAAGGTTGCTACATATCTATTAGAATGCAAGTGAAACCTTACTATTACTCTATGTACTTAAGGAATTAAAATCTTTACTGGTTCAAATTTGCTACCGCCAACTAAAGTCCCTTATAGTTCGTGTGGCTGAACTGCATTTGAGTGAAGAAAGCCAGAAAATAACATTTTAAAAGTAAAATGTATTATTAAAGATCAATAAAAGTTTCAGTCGACTATAGTAAGAGATCAGTTATAGTAAGTAGTAGTTCTGTAAGTATGAGTTACCAGTTTTTTTTAATATTTTTTCTTTTTTACACTGTCGGATACAGTGCATCGCACATAGCGTTGTTTGCAGAGGTAACGTAACAATATACTAGTCAGTGATAATAGACCGATCCCAGTAGAGAAAGGAGCAGCAACTTTTCAGGATAGACTAGGAATTGTACCGATAGTATACCTGCTATACTACAAGAATATATTGAAGAACAAATTGGTAGTGTATTATCTTAGCTACTTTATTATTCCTATGCAAATACTCACAATTATCAAGATAAGTACAAACAGAGACAATGTGTCTGTGGTACTCATTTAAAGGGCGACGATACAAATGTCGACAGTGCCATCTTTTACAGTATGTCTCTGATAATTCATAACTTGATTAATTATTGCACACACAAAACTTTCCTCGAAAACGTTCCCAAACTGTAACTAATATAATGAGGACACCGTATCCACGTTCGGGCTCATTAATCTCTATAGAATCTACCATGGATCATCTTCCTCTCCCATAAAGCCATGTTATCAGAAGTAGTAAGTACTATATCTCTGTAACTATATTCTCTTTAGTCAAAGAAAGAAGAGTGTGGCCTTTGTCGATTGCTACGAAATCATTGTGCGTATCCTCATCAATCTTAAGAAAAAAAATTCTAGGTACCTGACATTCAAAACGTCCCAATCTCCACACTTACGTGGATGGTGCATTAAGTATGTATATCTCTGACAACTTACATATTGGGTGGCCTATAGATTTAATTATCCTCCATTCATTCATATCCAATGCTTGAGTCATTTCAAAAAATTATAATTCTCACCTTGGCATGACAGGAATCTTACACACGAACATTTTCGCAAGGGTACAGCGGTACCCGTGCAAAAATGTTCGTAAAATTATATTTAAGTTTTTCACAATTGCAAACCAAATACAAATAAAAGAAGAGGACCTGTATTTACTTGTTTGTTTTTGCTCTTTAACA
>DWMZ01003979.1:0-12168 GCA_018249855.1 Eueides tales michaeli | reverse complement strand
TTTTTTTTTTTATTTTGTGAGAGATATATATATATATATATATATATATATATATATATATATATATATATATATATATATATATATATATATATATATATATATATATATATACTCTTCTACATATTCAGTTGGAGCGAATTAAATAAATAAACATAAAGTCATTATTAAGTAGTATAACAGTAGTAACAGTAAACTTTAAAAATATTACTCGACAATGTCTCTTTTAAGCAAATCGAAAGTGAACGCTAAAGAATTTTTATGAAACAATTCTTATGTAATATCACGCGTGGCGGCACATTGCGCAGAGTTGGAGAAAATGGAAATTTTTCAAGGAATTTACACCGCATAAACACAAATTGCATTACCAGTTAGTAAAGCTACTTTAAAATGTGCATCCTTAATAATAGTACGTTTACATATGTAAAACGATTATAAAAATGTCTTTGTGGTGAAAATATTATACAGTAAATAACAAGTGAAAGGTATTTTGAAGTAATGTGGTTTTTAAATATTCTTTTCAGGTCAATTTGTAATTATGTAATTTTGAGATAATATAATAAAATCTAGAATACAACGGAGTGTCTTACCACTGGGTTCCCAAGTTCCCTCTATCTACCCTGACATGTGCGGGATACAGCGTGAAACTGAGTAAAGTAGTAGTAGTAGTAGTAATAGCGTAGCCTAGGTAAGAATACAATCATATGATTTTATCGAGCTGGTCGAGGCCTGTCGTGACGTAGAGGCACCAGTTTATGACTATAAACGCCATAGGTTGTGGGTTTGTTCCCCACACGAAGAATTGAAATATTTAGCATTTTCAAAATAGATATGTAATTATTATTAAGTGAATAAAGGATTTTATTATTATTATAAATAATGGAACAGAGTATCTTAACACTAGTTATCCAGGTTCCCTCTGCCTATCCTGACTTGTATGGGATACAGAGTGAAGCTGAAAGAAAACGAGCCTATCTATTGATAGTGTCAGAGCCTGAATAGTGGAACATATCCAACCACTCCAGCTTAGGTATATATAATTTATAGCAAGCCCAGAATACCCCATTGCGTTAGCGATAAAAAAATGTTTTTTTTGTTTTTTTAACTACCTATATGATTTTTCATGCCATTACCTTCACTGCGTAAAGCATAGTTTGAATATGTCTGACTGAATTCAATCATTGTGAGCTTAAATCGTAGTTGTACATAAATATAGTCATATTAAAAATATATATTTGTTCTCATTGGTTGCTTAGCTTAGAATGAAATATATTTGAACGCGAAGAAAGGAGACAAGTAAGTAAGTGTAACGTTCGCTTTGTCTGGTAAATATAAGTTCTATATTTAGATAAAAAAATAATACTTCTAATTTAAAATTATGAAACTGAACGGTGGAACGGAATTGCTTAGGTTGGCTTTTACCTGTGTCATCACTTGCTTACTCGAAGGAAATTTACTAAGATTCCTGTATAAAATGTTTTAAGAACCCTGTAACTGATGACAGGTCGATTTCAAAATGATTCACGTCATATAATATAACCATTAGCTCACTCGATCTCGTACATGATAGTGTAGACAGAGGATACTTGGAAACCTAGTGATAAGACTCTCCGTTCTGTTCCCAACTTTCCGCTAAATTTGAGGCGTTGCGAGTTGAGTGGCGGAACTCAACGCAGCGCTTGGCCTTGTTAAATATTTAATTTCCTAAGGAGGGGATCGAGACCACAACCTGACGCGTTTTAAGTGACATCTTTGTATCCCAGCGCCACGACATGCCTCAAATAGCCTGTGGCATTCCTTAATAAATGGAGTATCTATATCCATTTTTTATATTGAATCTGAGCTATTCCTGAGCTAAGCACAACCAAACAAATTCTAGAGGTCTATATGTATAGCTAGTAAAGGATATTATAATATAATCCCAAGTCCAACCTCAATTAGAACTGTTGATTCTACTGACCTAATGCATTTTTTTTTCTTTCATTAGCACAATACTTGTACGTAAACTACTTTTCGCTGAAAATTAGTTAAGACTCTCATCTATGCTACAAAGAAAAACTACTGGCACAAGATGTACATTTTTAACATTAAAAGATAAATTCTTTTAGATTTTTCGAGATGAGCTATGTACAGAGGGCCTTGAGAGACGGTGAACACTTATTATTAGGTCTCCTTGTCTTGTGTGGCATATGTGATCTACTCTAGAAAATATAAACGTCCTTACCCAGTAGATCCTACTTGTTGATGGAGTCATATTTCACGAACAGCATTTTTCAAGTGAAAGTAAACGAAAGACAATAAATTGTACAAAATGTAATAGGGGGTTTTCACAGGGATTTATATCTCTCTGTCTCTGCCCTGTCTCATGCTACCACTATCTAGAAACACAAGATAAGCAATTTTTTCTGACTTACTTACGGATTGTAACATCTGCCGCCTTGCAGAAAATAGGGTCGATGAGTATAAGAATGTAAGAGATATATGTGTGTGAGAATAAAAGCCAGTACAACAAAATCCGTACAAGTTACTTGTCACGTGTGGCCACGCTGAGAAAAGAATTTTGTGCTATTAAACTGGGCCATAATGTTCTGCTGCACTGAAAAAAAAACCTTGAACATCAAATCAAAACGAAAAAAGGTGAGCATGTAATTCAGAAACAGTTACTGATATTACTTAACCCTAAAATCAATATTATTGTGAACCACTGTGGGGAAACGCGTGCTATTTTATTTAAATATAATGCAAAGGTTGCAAAATAGTCCTAAGTAGATCCTAAGGAGAAGTGGTTCTTAGGATGCACCATAATCATCTCCAGCACAGTGGACTTACGAAGCTCTGTAACTACAATTAACTACAATTCACGAGGAGCTGAAACTAATAGGTAACAAATATAAAATAAGGCTGGAAATCCCTCCAAATAATATATAGCTATATTGAATAATATGTAGCTATATTATTACTGTAACGTTACGATAACGAGTAGTAGCTTGGATATGATAAAATATTTTATATTTATTATATTGGATATGATAGATATAGAACAAATGTTATTGTGGGTCTGATTGCAAATAAATACAAAAACAAAAAATATATATCTACAGTTACTTTCTTCTCAAGTTTTCGCTTACTTTAGGAGCCGAAGTTAGCAGGACGGCAGAGTTGAATCACAATTTTCTCTAATATAAACTAAATCGATTCCCAATGTGCTTACAAAGCAGTTTTCACTAATAAGCAGAGTGTTCTATTGGAGGGTTTATTATATCTTCCAAAGAACTCTTGGTTGTGTAAGCTTTATTGGCAGCAAAGTTGCTAACAAGAATTATACTTTACACTATATTGGCAAATATCCGGAAAGAGTGTGTTTTATGTTTTTTTATGCATTACTTCAAAGAAATATTAGCATTTTTGTATAAATACATATTAACTGTGTCAATTTTCATACTCCTCTGTCCGCATAATTTTCGTCAAAATGGTTACAAAGTTTAACGTAAGCTTCACATATTAATTTATACATAATACATGCAGATCTTATTGGTATAGCCCGCGAACAAATCACTAGTATATATAAGATAAATTTATTTTATAAGTATTTACTATATCGATATTTAACGGCACTATGATATTCGTCGTTACAGAAAAATATATCATAATAAATTACAATTACTAATTTCTCGTCAAAATCGGAAAACTATAGAAAGATAGCATAGTTTCTTTCTAGAAGAATGGTTTATTACTCTTATATTGAACTCCAGTAGTAACAGCGGAGCACGGACGAGCCAAATAAACTGTGTATCGCCGTCGTGATTTCCAGACCAATTTATTTGAAAAGATTGTCCTTACCAGAGTAGAAAATTGGATTGTTAACTGTAAGTTTTATAAAAATAATTCTACACAAAATCGAACATATTTTTACATATCACAAAACTAAAAACTTTTATCAGAAGCGAATGCTTGTTAAAGATTGAATTCTATTTTTTAATTACTAATAGTGCTTTAGTAAAAGTTAGTAGGAATATTAATTAAAAAAATACTGGGGAACGGAATTCTTGAAAATAACTCGGTAGCATGAATCTATGTTTTTTATTTCTATAAAATATATAGAACATAAAAATATTATGCATAAAATGCAAGAGTACAGTAAATTGTATCCTCTCATTTACACAAACACAAGAGGAGAAATAGAGCGGGGAGTGTCAAAATAGGAATTATATTTTATTCTGGATTTATATGTAAAATATATGCTTTGCAATTTAAGTAAGTAGAAGGCTTTGAATTCATTCGCATTTAGCAGAACCAGCAGAGAGAATCTATTCTCTCTTAACAAACTATACTAGACTCAATTACACTAGAATAAAGAGACATTTTGTGCCCCAGATTTCGCCAGATTTAGAGACATTGTGTTGAGTGACGGAACTCAACGCTGCAAGTACCAGGGAAATTATAATACTAATTTACTTAGAGTTCGGATGGGGATGGCCCACAATAATGGGCCACAATGACTTTAAAGACTTAGATTTTTAAAAAACTAAAACATTAAAAAAAATATAATTAAAATAATGATGTGAATAATTCGCGATATAAACATAAGCCAATTTCACTAGTTTACATATTATTATACTATAAAAAACGACAAGGACGAGAAAAATCTAGATTTGTCGAGCACGTTTGGGATCTTGTGAAATCGCGTAGAAACCGGGAGTAACACGCATTCTTATTCTTATTTATGAGGCCTGCTGAGTACGTGTACAGATTATGTAAGGCTTGTTTATATTCAAATGGTCTGCACGAGGGTAACGGCGTGATAGTCAGTAAATATTAATATTATAATTTTATTTTAAGTATATAGCCATGTTTAAATTATTAAAATATGTAATTTTGTTTATTTTAGGCTACAAATGTATTTTTATATTTTCAGCATGTCCCGATTGCGCTTGCAGTGTAATGATTTCAACCATTAGTACTCTTAGTATTACCTATCCGTTGTCATAAATAATTTTTGTAATAAAACATTTTTTTTCTAAGTAAATATTTCTGAGTACCTATCACTGAGTATAAAGATTAACATTGATACGGTGTATTAATGCATTTCGCTCCTAACAAGCCCTTAATGTACCCCATTGCCCTTAATGTACTCTGAAATTAGACAATCAACATACTTAAGATATAATATGTAGCGAATAACGTATATATAGCGAAGGAATTAAAATATTAAATGTTTAATTTCCTAGAGTGGGAATCGGATCACACGTTTGTGCTCCTCCGTCACCCTTCCTATATTATTAAATCTCTTTTCTACTTAAAGGTTGCCTTGGGCATATCGTACGTACATTTAACCATAAGGCCCCCTTTTGTACTAATTTCTTAATTTTTCTATCAAAATTGTACGGTTGAATATGAATTTCTGGTGTACAATACAAGTACAAATGATAAAAAATTTAGAGCTTTATTGTAAAATTCAATAAGACGAACACATTTCACGAATAGGTTCATCAAAATGCAGTAGAATGCTGTACGAAACAGCATATGAAATATGCAAAGCATTTTATGTTTCGAATATGAAACTACAGCTTTATTGGATATGTAACGCAGTGAGTTCGTGGTTACTTTGTTTGATTTTAACTCTTTCATTGTTTAATTTATAATTAATTATTATTTTTTTTTATTTATTAATTTTTTTTTTATTTACATCAATGTTAGTAACTCAGCAACCATTTTTATTTTTTTATGTGTCAGATATATATAAAAAAATAAATATAATAATTATAAAAAGTAACATTTTTTAATAAAAACAAAATTTTAATCCAGTAACTTCACGTAGCTATATTTAAGAGCGCTTGTTCTGAAAACGCAATGCTTAAAGTTTAAAATTACAGTGTGGCCTAGTAAAGTCATGAAGATGCAAGTTTGAATGTTATCCCAAGAGTAAAACTAATATAGGGAAAGTGTTGTTCTTGTCGTGCTTACATTAAGCTATATTGTGCCAAGCAAAACATTGGTGTTAGATTTTGTAAATGTTACCAGTTATTGAAAATTTTATCAATACGTTGACAAAGCGCGGCCTTGAAATCCGACTCAAAATGAAATTTCTTAGAAAACGCCCAGAAGGTAGGGAACGCAGTGTCTTATTACTAGTTTCTAATATTAATCACTTTTTGCTTTTAAATATAAAGATTAAAGAGTAAAATTAAAACAGCTTTTAGTGATCAAAACCAAAAACTAAAATAAAAACTATCAACTATGCGATAAATTATGTCTCCCTGAAGAAATGCAATAAATATATTCGTTTTTAATAAATAGATAAACAAAACATGTTTATAAACTGAATAAACTCTTCTTTCTTTCTTAGTTTCACGCTGTATCTCACACATGGCAGGGTAGGCAGAGGGAACTAGTGTTAAGACACTCCGTTCCACTTTCGTTCCCCACTTTGCGTCCCATTTGAAGAAATAAAAACATTAAATATTTTCAATTGAAAATATTTAATATTTAATGCCCTCGAGTGGGGATCGAACCCACAATATGTCGCTAGTAGTGACGCTACTACACAACAGGCTTCAAACACAACTTAAGTGATTAAGCAAATATCAAAGGATGTCGATGCAGATGTACGTTATATAAAATTTAAAAAATACGCGTCCAATTCACATGTAGTGAAACCATCAAAAATTTTGCATTTTATGAATAATCAGACGAATGTTAAATTTCGGGAAAAGGATAATGGTAAGTTTTAGTAATGATCATAGCACTTCTTCTTCTCACTTATATCTCTCCATCTGGATACAGAGTTTGATAAACATTTTAATTTTTTGTGAATTCATACAATAACTGCATTTATTAAGTACGAAGTAAAAATAACACGAACATAAGAAACACTGTATAATGCTTTCTATCACATTTTCTCTCACGTTAGACTTTATGAATTTATCTATGTGTATGCCTATTGATTTTGGAATCACAACGATGCTGAAGAAGTTTTCATATCAGAAAAGAATAATATATCTTTTATAAATTATTATTACAACTTTTCAAAACTTGCACATAAATTTCAAAGTTGAAATACCAACGTCATTAATTACATAAGATAAGGGACGCATCACACAGTGTCACTACAGGGATTTTTCAGTTTGATTAAACTTTTCGGGGGACTTAATATCTTAGAAGAATTTTCATTATTTTAGTAAGCGTGGCCTACTTTTATCATTAATGATAAAGCCTTCGCGCGATGTCAAGGTATTTTATAGAATTTGTGAAATATGATTATAAAATGTTGGTCTTTTCTGTAGTTATGTTGCTAAAATATATATTATATATTTTTTAATATGACATTTTTTACCATTATTTTATGTTAATATAATTTTATCACAAATAATTCGCCTTGTCACCATTTAGCAGGGTATATAAAAATTCTAGTGACACTTCGTTCTCCGTTTTCTAGTCGAATTTGAAACATTGTATGGTGAGTTTCTGTCTTGTATTTTTAAGAAGAGGAAACAATCCCCCTAGCGTATCGACCTTACAGCCTTTGCATTTGCGTTTATAACCAGCCGCAGCCTCACTGCCACATAATGGTTGCTTTATATTGCTATCTTAAATACAGTCATGTGGGAGAATTGTGTGAAATTGTGTCTGGCATGCCATAAAATTGAAAATGATTTATTGAGTGTAATGTTACCTTTAATTAGCAAGACGTTTTATATCTTAAAAATGAGGTCAAAGAAGAGTGTTGTCAATAGGTTATATTATAAGATATTATTAAAATCATAGAATGTTCTATGTGCGAATATTTCTTATATGCGCATACGTGTTAATATAATTGATGCATATAAAATATGGTTTATAAATGTGTACATAATTATACTCAATAATAAAGAAAAATACTTATTTACAAAATATATAAAATTTGAACTTAGAGCCTCTTGGAATCCGTTCAAGATAAAAATAATAAAAATAAAGAACAAAAAAAAAAATTAGGCTCTCCTCTACAACTAAGCATAAAACGTTAACAATGTTACTTTTTTAGTGAATATTTTTATATATACAAAAAATAAACATGGTAATTATGTTAAAATCAAATAATCTATCATCACTTGAAGTTTATTTACTTAGTTACTTAATCATATATGGGAGAAAATATCTTAAGTGTTTTGGTAAAAATCTTGTAAATAAAATAACGTCCAGGTCTGTGAAACTGCAGTCAGCGCTTTCCAGTACACAGCCGGAGCATTGAAGAGGGAGGATGCTATTCCTTATTTAAAAATCGTTTGCCACATATTTTTAATACATATACAGCACCAAAAAATTGATAAAAAATAACTTACTATAATAAAAATTGCATTTAATGGTGTCTCATACAAAACTATAACTGATTATGAGATACTAATCAAAAAACACTAAAGCTCTTATAAAGAAGAGCAGGCAGGAAAATCGTTTTATTAAAAAAGCCTTTTCCTCAATCTTTAAAGGATTTCCGAGATGGTATGTATTAAATAGTGGAACTTAATGCCATGCAGAGTGCTCTTTTGTTACTGGAGAGAGAGAGGATATAAATTAATTATTTTAAATAATTTATTACGTTAGTGGGAATTGAATCCACAACCATTATGTTTACAGCTGTGCCACAACGACCTTGATAATCATAATATTTGACAATTAACTAGCCAATAGTGACTATTTGTAATTTTGATAACATACATTCACTCTACTAGTGAAATTTCGCAAAACTCTGTATACAAACAGCGTTCGAGAATTATTCGGTATTTATTGGTCCGATGGAAGCATACCTTTGTAGGAATTCTTCTGCCCTGTTATTGCATGCATCGAAATCCTACTAATGTGTTAAATTAGTATAGGCATTGGTTTTACTCAATACTTAATAAATAATGTCAATAATGTGATTGCTCTTTGTTAATATATAAATGTTAAATGATGTATAAAGAAGCAAAATTATAAAATAAATTGAACACAGAACATTATAATGTATCTGTATTGAGGCGTAGCTTGTATCTTAGTTTCACGCCGTATCCCGTACATGGCAGAGTAGGCAGACGGAACTTAAGAACTTAGTGTTAAGATACTCTGTTCTGTACTCTACATTCCACCGAATTTGATTATTTAGTATTCGAAAAATCTTGCAAGCATTTGTAGGTATTTCTTCAATTATTTTAGTAACCTAATAAGTATACTCTTAAATTCTATAAACACTGATAATGAACGTTAAGAATAAGACTGAAAATATACAATTAAAGAGGAAATTATTAAGCTTCAACTTAAAAAAACATTAACTATTATCATACTGAGCTCTTCATAAACAAGAAACGGCTTGGGATTTTCTGCGAACCAATTTAAAAGGAGCTTTAGGCTTCCATTCAAAGCACTTGTTTCTGAAGAGTGGTTGTGGTATCGTGTGGCTGGGAATGCCTCTATGTCCGCATTACTCGGCCCACTGTATGGGATAAGGGAGCCACGCCTTAAGTGTCAGTCCAGAGAAATACGAGCGTTTTCATTATTATTCACCGTTTTAATAAGTTTGGAAAATAACTTGTCTCTTAATTTTTCTTGTGTAATTTGTTTCGAGTGAGGTTTTAATTTCAATTTTAACTAATGTTGTCATTTTTGAACGTGTGTTGCAGAACATTCCTTTTTTTTTCTTCTTAATATATATCGTAATATTTTAAACTACTTGTGTATATTTAGGTATATGATTTTCTGAAGACTAAGTTAGATCTTGTGTTACGCAATATTGCATAAAGAAAAGAGTAAGGGGAACTTAGGTACCTAGTGTAAATTTTGGGGCATTGTGATGGAATTCAATGCTGAGCTTTGCGTTGTTACCAGCGCATTTACTTATTTTAAATTAAGTTAATGAAATTTAAAACAATCAACTAGTCTCTTAAAAAGATAACATTATGTTGTACCTACTCAAAGAGTTTATTTTCTAATAAAAGAAGACAGTTACGTTTTATCTCGAATATAAAGGATATTTGATAAAGATTCTAATAGAAAAACTATCAGTACGTGCTATTTTATAGCGAGGGGGTTTTCCCTTCAATGCTCATGTTTCCGTCGGATATTTTCAACGAAAAGAAATGGTTTAACGAAAAATAGAAAACCTTTTTCGATAGTCTATTTCCTTCATCTAATGAGATGTAGAAAATTTGTAATTCTCATATCAAGGCAGAATGCCCTATTCCCGAAAGGGATTTGTTTAAATTGAAAATAAAACTTGCTTTATATTTTTGTTCTTTACTCTTGTAATAAATGAAAAATTGTTTAATATGGTACTAGAAGATTTCGATCGTCGCAGTTGTCATACTTCTACTTGTTACTATCACGTCTCTTGTTAGCTTCACGCTGTATCCCCCACGAGGCAGGAGAGAACCCGGGAACCTAGTGTTAAGATACTCCGTTCCACTTCCGTTCTCCACTTTCCGCCGATTTGAGGCATTGCGTGTTGAGTGGCGGAACTCAATACCACGCTTTGCCTTTGCTTTGCCTTTGCGAAGAAATGAAATATTAAATATTTAAATTGAAAATATTAAATATTTCATGTCCTTGACTGGGGATCGAACCCAGAATCTGTCAGTTGCGCCACGACAGGCCTACTTTTCTAAAAACGTCTATAATTTTATATATGTTTTTGACTTCAAATTCTGCAATAAGCTACTATACGAGTACGTCACTGGTAAATGATATTTTATGTAGTTTTAAAAATGATTAACTGCTAGGTTTTTTGTTGAAAAATAATGTAATTTTAATTTTTTTTAATTGCTGTATTTAGCAAGTTAAGATATTCTGTTCCCGTAAACTTTTTTTTATTGCCGAATTCAGGAGTCATCATCGCGTATTGAATAGTGATGCTCAATACCGCGCTTTGCCTCGTTACAGTTTAGCAGAGCTAGAAAATGAAGGTATATAACATTTTTTTTCCTCGAATGGGCATCGAACCCACAATCTGTCGTGCTGACAATTTAATGCTCCTGCGCCACGTGGAAATCTTGATGGATTCACGAGAAGTAAAAAATAAAAAAAAATCATGGCCACTTATCTGTATAAAATGATCCATTAGCACTTAGCAAATGACCGAAGGTCCTTTTAATCCTTATTGGACGAAAAAGAATCGATTTCATGTCTGCTCTTATAGTTTAGGTTTATTGAATAAAACGTGTTCACAGTAAAATAAGTTTTAATATAAGGTTACAATTAGAACAGTGATAGTATTTCTTTTCATTTATTATCAGCTTCACGCTTTATGGCACCATGGCATGGTACAACAGGGCAAAAGAAACTTAAGAACCTAGTGTTAAGACACTTCGTTCTGTTCCTCACTCTCCGCCGCCATTAAGGTGTTGTACGTTGAATGGCGGAACTCAAGGCCACGCGTTGCCGTGTTACAAGAAAAAAGAAATTAAAATATTAAACAATTAATTTTATTGAGTAGGGATCGAACCCACAACCTTACAGACACACGTGCCCCTGTATCACAACAAGATTTATTGTTAATTTTATATAAAAAGAAAACAAAGTTAATTTAGAATAACGAATTTTCACAAATATTATTCCTGGACAAATCAATCAAAGCCTTCGCAGTTATTGACAAATTTTCTTTAAAAGTAAATTATTCAACGTTCGAAGCGTCAAAACAACTTTTATTTATTTGAAATCTTTTCAATGCTAAGCTTAAAACAAAGACTCAAGTTGGTGATTTTTATAATAAGCAAATAAATTAATGGAATATAATAAATAAAATCTTTTATATTAGGATTTTATATTAAGATTTTAGGGGCAGTTTAAATAGTAATATAAAAATATTATATTACAAATTTATATTTATCAGAGCTTTTAAAACTTTATTTTTGGCTATGAAGTCATTTTTTTCTATTTTATTCATCGATCACTGTTTTGTTTTATTCATAGATCATCCATAGTTAGCTATATTTAGAGACTAAAAACCATAGCTCAAAGCTGATGATATATCACATTTTCCTGCAAAAAATCTCCTAAAACTGCTAATAATAATTGGTCTTATTTATAGTAATATGATGATGACTTTAACTGTAAACGTGATTTTCCTTGAACAACTTTCACTTTTCCGCTCTATAGTTAAACATAGCATGGCTCTGAGTTCCATCGCGCAGCACTGAATGTCTTTTTAGACGAAAGAGGTAGAAC
>DWMZ01003978.1:0-12169 GCA_018249855.1 Eueides tales michaeli | reverse complement strand
AAGATCATAATATGAGAGTGCGAGCTTTTTGGGGTTTTCTAATTAGCCCTAAATGAACCAAAGTGTAGTTAGTTGTTGTTGAACTTTGCTTATTTCTCGGATTATGTGGTAATATGTTTTATTGAGATATATTTTATTATTTTATGTTTTATTTCTTTATTATTTTGGTTTTTATTGAAAAAATGTTTGTCCATTGATTAATAATATATAGTTTAGTGTAGACTATTATTTTAACTGTTTATACCATATAGAGCCGAGATATCATTTTAACTTCTCTAGAGAAGACACTACGTTCTCCGTTTTTCTCCGAAATTCGACGCAACAGCGTGTTGAGTAGATTTGTATGTATCTACTAGTCTTGTCGAGTTTTGTCATTTGTTAATATAAAAATATGTATACATAAGTGAGTTTAAAACCTACAGCATTTTTTGTTGCGATCCTAATTTAATTTTTGTTAAAGTTATCTATTGTTAACAAAGTAAATAAATGTTAATTATTACTTTATTTACGCCCCCTAAATTAACGCGCCTGTGATATTTCCGTATGTGCCACCTATTTTATTGTTGTAGTTTTTCATGGGTACAATAAAAATATTATTATATTATAAAAGGTGGCCTGTCGTGGCGCAGCGGCACAAGCGTGTGGCTGTAACCGACAGGTTCTGGGTTCAATCCCCAGTCGAGGAAATGAAATATTTAATATTTTCAATTTAAATATTTAATATTTCATCTGGTAATAAGGCAAAAGCGCGGCGTTGAGTTCCGTCATTCAACACGCAATGCCTCAAATTCTGGCGAAAAGTGGGGAACGGAAGTGAAATGGAGTGTCTTAACACTAGGATCCCGGGTTCCCTTTGCCTACCCTGCCTTGTGCGGGATACAGCGTGAAGCTAAAAAAACATATATATTATGTAACTATTTATATATTTTTTATTTAGAGCGTTCTATTATACACTCACGAATTCGGCGGATAGTGGGCTACTTTTTTTATTAGTGCCTTAATGAGAACGGCCTATATAACACTAGATACCCAAATTTCCTCTTCCGACCCTTCCGTCTATCGAATCACATTTATTTGATTAGGTACGACTCAGCGTCGCTCGAGCAGCTCGGCCGCCATTACTGCGTGACGTCACCGCGCGGGGAGTACGCAGGCGACGCGTACGCCTACCAGCACTACCCCGCCGCGTACGACCCGCCGCACCAGGGCACCGGCTTTAAGGTACAGTGCAATATATATCTTAGTTATATTATGTAGCTGATAAAAATAACGAATATTTTTAAGTAGTATGTATAGTGATTCGTTGTTTATTGAACGTATAAACGTATCAAGAAGCCAGTCAATATATTATAATGTTTTGATTGACATTGACACGTTAATTAATTATGCTGCATTCTAAAAAACTAAAAAAAAGAAGGCCAACGGTGTGCTCCCCAAAAAAAAACGAAAGCAACGTTCACATAACAGGAAAAGCCAAATAAATGATCCTTAAGAAATATATTTTTATAAATCATATATTATTGTAATAATAATATAAAAAACATTTCGTTATAAATAAGAAATAATAGATTATTTAAGAGGCTAAAGTACGTTACCAAAATATAGCCGTTACGAATACTCCTACAGTTGATAAATCGTGCCCGCTATGAAATTAGCTGTATGTAGCTGCGCAGATTGTATTTTGTGTTTGTTTTTTCTTTCTTTTGTTTTCCCAGCTTCACGCTGTATTCCGTAGATGGTAGCGTAGGCAGAAGGAACTTGGGAACCTAGTGTTAAGACACGCCGTTCCACTTCCGTTCCTCACTTTCCGACGAATTTGAGGCATAGCGTGTTGACGGAACTCAACGTCGGGTTTTGCCATGTTACCAGAGCGAAGAAATGAAAACATTAAATATTTAAATTGAAAATATTAAATATTTCATTTTCTCGAGTGGGAATCGAACCCACAACATGTCGGTTACAGTAGCACGCTTGTGCCGCTGCGCTTTCTTCCCTAATAAAATAGAGTACGTTGTTTTTACTGTAAATACGATGGTTGTAGGAATTACTACTGGGTGGAAAGACTTTGTTTCCCAGATTTGTTTATACAAACGGAAATATATATTTTATGGAGTTATAGTGATTGTTTACAATAGAAATATAAACATACTTTATGTTTAGTTATTATCGTCGCTAATAAAATAATAAAAATCATGTCAAACATTAATATTAGCATTAAATAATATAAGTCTATACTTATGGTGTTTAAATATATATTTTTGTGAGTAATAATCCCAGAAGTCACATACGAAATACGAGTTAATAACATAAATCTGACGTGTCAATTGCAATGGCATAGTCTCTTAATATTATTTTTAAAAAATCTATTCTATATTATAATAATATTTCTCGTTTGTATATAAATGCAAACAACTCATTGACTACAACGCGTTGCCTATTAGTGACCTCTCATTGAGTATACGCTAGTCTGTGTCTGACATTGAATGCTTGCAATCAATGAATGCACTTGTGCCCGAGGTTCCGGGGTTCCCAAGGTTTCCCGAGGTGCCCAAGGTTCCAAAAGAAGCCATATTCCCAAAGGAGACCGTACCGGAGAGTGCCAAGGTTCCCAATTATACCATGTTCCCAATGTTCCCTGAGGTTCTCAATGTTCTAGTAATATATAATAATTTTATTAATACAGGACTCACAAAATGGCCTCAGCTTGGGTAGCACGGGTGGTCAATCAATGTATGGAGATGAAGACGAACTACAAAAGCAAATGGCGAATATGGCTTTAGGTATGTTTTTTTATATAAGTAATTTTGTTGAAAAAAAAGTTTGCTATATAAAAAAAAATGATTTTAAATATTGCAAATATACTAAGGCGATGGCCGTGAAACGGGGTTAAATTTGATTTTCTTAACTTCACGTATCTCTATCGTATCTATATATACAGTCAACCCTCCTACAACGCGGTGAGTGTGTACCGCGTTGTATGGAAACCGGGCTATAAGAAACTCGGAATTGTGTCGCGTTATATGGAGATTGTTTAACGGAAACTGCGTAGTAAGAGTATCGCGTTATAGGAGGGCTGTCGCAAATTCAGCTCCGCGTTATATGGAAACCGCGTTATAGGAGGGTTGACTGTATATTATATTAATATATATATATTTGGACATATCTATGGAAATATATTCCATTCCAATTCCAATGAATGAAGAATAGGCGGAAAAAATGCAAATATTTAAAACTTTCCACTCTCCATTCTCTACTTGAAAATTTTACGTGCCGAGTTTCGAAAAGTCATAGGTATAATTTAGAATAATTTATTGTAACTTTATTAGAATTCATTTAAAAACTATTACTATTATTTTACTATTACATATAAGACAATAAGAAAAATCTTTACAGTAACAGTCAAATATTTAGCGATATTTTATATCACTATATAGTTTGTATATATTTTCCAGTACACGGCGGTGTAAACGTGGGCGTGGGCCGCGAAGACGGCGGCGGCCTTCAGTGGCGGGATCCCAATTTACCAGAAGTAATCGGCTTCCTAAATTCACCGTCGGACGTGGTGAAGGCGAACGCCGCCGCGTATTTACAACATTTGACTTATATGGACGACCCGAATAAACAGAAAACTAGGAGCTTAGGTAACATTTGTGTTTTGTTCACGGAAGTTTTATTTTTGTGTGGTGGAACAACGCAGCGCCTCGCTTTGTTAGTAGAGCAAGGAAATGGAAATTTTTATTCGTCGAGTTGGAATCGGATTGACAAGCCTAATTTGATGATGAGTCACAATGATTTTAATAATTTTTATATTTAAGTTAAGATTTGCTTAATTGATAAAGATTTCTATAATTGAAGATAGCCTAACTTCAATAACTACTACATTATAGTCATTATACTGTAATTTTTATATTTTGAATAAATACTTCACTAAGTTCTCTGGCTGCTGTAAATATACTTAGTTTTCTTATCATTTTTTTACGTTTCATGTAGTATCCCGTATACAGAACGGTTCCTAAGGGGCCTAGTGTTGTTAAGACTCTCCATTCCCCACTTTATGCCAAATTTACAAAACACTGCGTGTTAAATTTTATGTTTTTAACAGAGCGAAAAGATGAAAATAATAGTTAACACGCATCCGTCTCGCTCCCCGCAGGCGGCATCCCCCCGCTGGTGCGGCTGGTGTCGCACGACAGCGCGGAGGTGTGCCGCAACGCGTGCGGCGCGCTGCGCAACCTGTCCTACGGCCGCCAGAACGACGAGAACAAGCGCGCCATCCGCGACGCCGGCGGCCTGCCCGCGCTCATGGCGCTGCTGTGCCGCACCAGCGACTTGGAGGTCACACAGCTAACATTCAATGTTTCGAACGTCGACTGATTACAATTGTGATATTTACATTTAAATTGCGTTAGTCGTTTATGAGACGGAACAACAAATAAATAGACGATCATTTAAAAAACACTAGTTTGGACCCTATCAGTAATATATTAATCCAGTTACAGATTTCTTATAAGCTTAAGTAATTTATTGACCAAGAGTCACCTTAGTGAAGATCGATATTTGTTCCTCTTTTACGTTAAAAATATTAAAGTATTTATCAAATAACACTTTATATAACATGGCTTATACATTACAATATCACATAGACTATTGTTTATAGTAAAAATTTGGCATTATTTGGCTATAATAATAACTAAGAAGAAGCCGTTTTTGTGATGCCAGGCATTGATAATGATACATTTTTTTTTGCCTTTTTGCTAGATCAAAGAAATATTATATAATGTTTTATGTACTCTAGAAAAAGAGATTGAACCCACACATTGTGTGCATTTAAGTCGCACGCTGGTGGTTATGTGCCATGACTGACTTCTAGATATATCTAATATATCTGTGTTTATTGTTATTTATTATGGTTATTTAAAGTCATGATTTTCTTAACTATTATTTATAAAAATAAACATCTTATCTCCGGTTCACAGTGTTTCTCACATGGCAGAGAAGGCACAGGGATTCCGTTGCCCACTTTCCGTTGAATTTGAGGCATTGCTTGTTGAGTAGCGGAACTCAACGCCGCGCTTTGCCTTTTTACTAGACCGAAGAAATGAATATATCAAATATTTCATTTGAAAATATAAAAAAAACATTTCACGAAATCGAAATGGGAATCGAGCCCATAGCTTGCCGTTTACAGTCAACCGCTTGTGCCATGACAGGCCGAATTAGATACTATATATATTATCTTTATATATAATTATTTTTATATATATTTATATGATAGTAAAACAGGCAATATTTCCACCAACAGGTAAAAGAACTGGTCACCGGCGTGATCTGGAACATGTCTTCGTGCGAGGATCTCAAGCAATCTATCATAGATGACGCGGCCCACGTTATCGTCACCAAAGTGATCATACCGCATTCCGGCTGGCATCCCACTAACCCAGGGGAAACTTATTGGTCTAATAGTGAGTTATTCATTGTTTTTGAAAGTTATTTTTTTATTTTTTGTACGAATATAACAAATGAATGTCAATAATGGGGAGGTATTTTGTATTGGGTAGAAAGAATTGTTGGTAGGTTTTTTTAGTTTGAAGTAGGTAAATTGTTTATCTAGTAGATAAATTATAAATCAGCATATATGATAGATTTAGTATTAAATTAAAAAAAAATATAAAAAGAAGTAAATGAATTAGTATGAAATAAACAACATACTCATACTACAGAATATTTAAAAATAATCATAAATGTAATCACTCTGTGTTTATAATATTATACACCTGTTACAGCTTGTCTTTTGTTGTTTGGAATTCGCATACTCGATTCCCGTAAAGTTTAATTGCTAAAATACGCTTCTAAATATTTTCTTCATAGTCAAACTCAACTGCCTCAAATTCGGTGAAAAGCGGAGAATCGAACGAAATGTCACAACACTATGTTCCCAATTCCCACTGCTCACCTTACCATAAGCGGGGATACAGCGTGAAATTGAAAACATATTGTTTGCATAGTGTTTTATAAAACAATACAAACGCGGTGCGTGTGTGTACAGTATTCCGCAACGCGTCCGGCGTGCTGCGCAACGCGTCGTCGGCGGGCGAGTACGCGCGGCGGCGCCTGCGCTCGCTGGCGGGGCTGGCGGAGGCGCTGCTGCACGCCGTGCGCGCCGCGCTCGCCGCCAACGCCATCGGCACCAAGATCGTGGAGAACTGCGTGTGCGTCCTGCGCAACTTGTCCTATAGGTATGTCCAGTGTATACGCCTACGGACGGTCAGCTATGGCCCAATTGAAGGCAATTTTTTTTTTATATATTTTGAAAGTTTGGGAAGCCTGAATTCATTTCGGCTATAGCTTGTCAATTATTATTTATTTATTTATTATTCGTATTATCCTTACACTAATGCAAAATTATATAAATAATGTACTGTTAACGTTCTTCATTTGAATATAATTGTAATTTATCTTCACGCTGTATCCCGTGTATGGATAAGGTTAGCAGAGAAAACGTAATGTTACCACGCTTCACTTTGCGTTGTCATACAAAACCGGCCGATTACACCACCGCGGCCTCTGATTTATTATTTTAATTCAAATAATGTACATTTCATTAGGTGTCAAGAAATAGAAGATCCGCTGTACGACACTCGAGCCCCGCCAACACAATCTTCTGGTCAAGCCAGGATACAAGCGAGTGCGTCAAAAGGTAACTAGCTAATCATTTAACATAAATGTCGTTCATGTTTATTAAACTTTTATCACGTCTATACGTAAAATATTGAAAGTAAAATTATAATTACTTATTAAATATATTGTAGCAAGGACTGCTTCAGTCCCAAAAAGAATCCTTTATGCTTATACTTTATTCCAAGCTTTTGGCTTCTAGCTCCAATAAATGTTTTCTTTATTGCATATAGGCCGATGATAATAATTTTTTTTTACTAATAAATATTTTAAAAAGAAATACACGGCATATAAAAATGTTATATTAAAAGGATATAACATATTTTTTTTTGTTTATGCATTTTAAGGAGCTAAAATATTTTTTGACATACCACTTGACCTTGATTTAATGATGTAAATTTTATACAAAATATTTAATGTCTTTAGAATACACGAGTCGACGAATAGAGAAAGTAATATAGCAGGATAATGTTTAATTATAATAGTATATAAATATTAATTTGTGCATAATATTGACGAAAAATGAATGCGCGTTGTTCCTTCGGGAAGAAAATTGTCTATAGTAAGAAAAATCTTAAAATTAAAAATCTGCGCAGCCATCTAGAGCACTTTAAAGTGGTCACGACGCATCGACCTTACTGTACTATTATTTTTTATATATAATTCTTTCACAGGAGAAAACTTAGGCTGCTTCGGTGGCAGTAAAAAGAAAAAAGAAGGATCGTCCTCATCCAACTCGACCAGCCCCCTCGGCAAAAGCGACCCGGAGCCGCAGCTGGACAACACGAGCACACAGCTGGGCTACAGTGTGCCCAAAGGGACGGAGATGCTGTGGTCGCCTGAGGTGAAGTGTTGAGTTATTTGGTCTCTGTGGGACTACTTTATAATTTATATAGCTTTATATAAATGTGAAAGTATGTGAATGCTTGTGTAGTGAAAATGAGTGGAAAATCGATTACCCTGTCTTCTTTTAAATATTATAAAACTTATATATTTTTTAAAATAAAATAGGAGTAATTCACTTCACCTTACTTTAAAAATTATCTGAAAAGTAACAAATCGTATAATATTGAATTTTAGTTATGCAAAAGAATAGAGAAAATAAAAACAGTATCTCTTATAAAATAATTAAATCTTTTCCTAGGTGGTACCACTATACATGGCGTTGCTACAAACGTGTTCGAATCCAGAAACGTTAGAGGCAGCGGCCGGAGCGCTACAGAACTTAGCGGCCTGCTACTGGCAACCCTCTATTGATATACGCGCTGCTGTAAGGAAGGAGAAAGGTGAGTCATATCACATTACTTAATTGTAGGTTTTTTTATTTAATATCTGGGAAATAATCTGAGCATGGGAACCTTGAGTCTTTGCTTGTTAATTTCTGGAACTCAACGCCGCACTCTGCCTTGTTATTAAGGTGAGGAAATGAAAGTATGAATATTTCATTTCTCCAAGTGGGTATCGAACCCACCGATCCTAAGTAAACCGAACGCTCGTGCTCTTGCACCACAATAGCCTCATTATCATTATTATAATTCAAACGTTAAATTGTTACTACGTTATTAATAAACATATATATTAGATATTTTGTTTAATATAATTACAAGTCTAATTTCAAAAAAAAAATCAATTTGTTAACACTTATTACATATAGACTAAAACGGTTTTTTAAACTCATATCATATCAGTAGTTCCTAACCCATTCCACCAAAACAAACACTTTACCTGCACAATATAATCCAATCCTCCCCAGGCCTACCGATCCTAGTGGAGCTGCTCCGCATGGAGGTGGACCGCGTGGTGTGCGCCGTGGCGACCGCGCTCCGCAACCTCGCCATCGACCAGCGGAACAAGGAGCTGATAGGGAAGTACGCCATGCGGGACCTCGTGCAGAAGCTGCCCAGCGGGAACCAGCAGCACGATCAGGTGACTGTAGTGTTTTGTTTTGTAAGAGATATGCGGTGTTTAGTTACGGCAGTTTTGAACAATATGCGGTGGCTTTTTGAATATACGCTACCATACCTACGATTTAGTGATAAACTACATCCTCTCTTAGGTTAACTGTGGCACAAACCACACGAATTGTATTTAGATTTTATTCTTGCTTTGGATTATTTTCTATAACGTGAATATATCCAGAAAATCTAACTTAAGGGTGGCCACTACTGGCTAAAGATACTGTAAATATAGTTCTATATGCATCGTGAAACGATTAGTGTGATAAAATGCGGCATTGGGTTGAGCAGTGGGGAACGACAGTGTCTTAATGGAAACGGAGTGTCTTAATGTTATGTTACCAAGTTATCCCCTTCTACCTTGCTATATAGGATATATAGCGTGAAGGAAAAAAAATACAAAACATTATCATTGAGTTCCGCCAATCAACATAAATGTTCTATTATATTTATTATATATCTTTAATGAACTAATTTCTTTATATGTATTCGCAGGGCACATCAGACGACACGATAGCTGCCGTCCTAGCGACTTTAAACGAAGTTATTAAAAAGAGTGCAGAATTCTCACGATCGTTACTGGAAGCGGGCGGTGTGGACAGATTACTGAACTTAACTAAACAGCGTCACCGTCACACGCCCAGAGTGCTTAAGTTTGCTGGTACGTTTCATTTATTATTATAGTACAATCGTTGAGTTGTGGCGTCCTGTTTAATGTATGGGGTTTAATTAATTGAGCTTTTTTGAACTTTTTCGCATTAAATCTAAAATCTAATAAGTAATCTTCAGGGTGGACTATCAAACAAGAAAATATCGTCAATTGCAAGGAACGTATCCAACACAATCAAAATTAACAATATTAACTTAAGTGAAAGAAAAGAAAATTAGGGTAATAATACATGTTTCCTAACCTTTTTTATATAAATAAAGCTTTTCGCTCCATCCTTAGCTTCACGCTATTATATTATCTAGCGGGGTAGGCAGAGAGAACGGAGCTCTAAAGGCTACTCTCTCTAGGTTCTCCGCATACCTCTTTCGCCTCGTCCACTGTCATTAACCTTTTCATACATGCCCTCCTCATGCTTCTTACGTGACCTTGCTCCAGTATCGTTAATACTGTGTTTTCGAAGGTCCAGCAAAGGAAGATATAGCGTGAAGATAATTATTAAATTAAATAATTTTTATTCTGTTTCCAGCTCAAGTTCTGATGACAATGTGGTCGCACGCGGAGCTACGTGAAGTTTATCGCAAGCACGGCTGGCGCGAGGCCGACTTTATGACGCCAGCGCGCGCGGCACAACCCCGCGCCTCGTCTAATGCTAGCGGTTTGTTATATACATTAATAATACATTACATTAACACAAATAAAAATAATAGTTGAAATAAATTATTAAAACGACATGTTAAATCAATGTGGGAAATGCGGCGTTGAGTACCGTTACATAAAATGTTTGGAATTCTGATTTTAAGTGGAAATTAAAGTATCTTGACAATAGATTTTCTGTGTCTATATTGCTGATGCGGTATTAAGCGTGAAGCTATAACTAAAACGAATTTCTCTTTAACATAATATTGAACAACTATATGAAATATATTTAAATTTAATGGTTTGTGTATTTTTATCATTGATATATTTACTAACATTTATACAATAGCATATTACATAGAATATACTTAAAATATTTCATGAAATTAGATCGTTTGCTTGACGCCTTTGAAATTTCTATGTGGATATTGCACATAGGTTCCTTAGTGTTTTTAAATTAATTATATTGTTATAAAAGTAACCGTTATCATATATCTTATGTATTTGTGGGAATGTATGAAAAATTAAGTTCTGTATATACTGTATCATGTAAATATTATTCATCTAACATATTGCTTGTAACATATTGTGATGTGGCTTTGGCTCTTACGCTGATCTAATAACACTATAATTCCTAACTATGACTTTTGATAATTTTAACGGCTTACGCTGAAATTGGGTTTTTCGTTGATTCAAAATAATAACAAATATTCAAAGATCTTAAAGAAAAATAAAGATTTTGAACGTTGTAAATATGAAAATGTTAATGATGACTCAATTCTTTTTTACTTTTTTTTCTCATTTTTTTATCTAATCAATTTGAAAGGAAAAAGACGATTGATACTTTCGCAAAATTATCTACAAAAGTAATTTTGAGTTTGACTTTCATTTAAATAAAATAATCAAATTTGAGTATGACAAAATGAACAAAAACATTCAGCGTAAGAGCAGTCCCTGTACATATACATACATAACATAGGTCAGGGCACGCCCATGTCGGGCGGCGCGCCGCACTCGCCGGGCGCCGCCAACAGCACGCTGAGCCGCCCCATGGCGTCCACGGGCGGCACGCGCTACGAGGACCGCACCATACGGCGGCACAGGGAGGTAATACACCGCTCTCTTGTACGTACACGTTAGACAATCATGGTTAAACTGAAATTCAACTCAATTCAATTATTTTTATTCAAAATGAGAAGTTAAAAGCTTCGTTTTTTTGAACGTCAAACAATTTTCTACCTGTTCACTACTCAGACCTGAGAAGACTCAGCGGGACATGTCTTTTATTCAAATTATATTTAATATAATATGGTATACTTTATTGCATTTACATAGTGTTTTATTAAGACATTAAAAACGTGCCTTGATTTAGTTATATTTATTCAAAAATATTATATTAGATAGTAACAAAAAAATTACGATACTGCCTATCTGGCAACGATGTAAAGTAAATTTCAGGTTAATAACTGCATTGCCATGACAAAACAAAAAGTGACCTACGTCTGGACTATAGTTATTCGCAGTGTCCACATAAAATATCGATCACGCTATTCAAAATATCATCATATATTTTCTTATTCCATAGATTGCTTTGTAAAATGTTTTGTTTACATGTTGTTGTGCATAGCTATTTTTTAAATATTGTTTAGCTATTTGTTAAATATTGCCTAAATTATAATGAATCTAAGCGCCAAAAATTACTTGTGTGTTGTGTGTTTATGATTATTTTTAAACAAACTTCGTAATTATGACAGATTTACAGATTAATCAATCACATGTAATTTGCACCAAAGCACCTTTGAAACTTATATTACTTATCTTTGATAACATTTAATATTTAATAATTAAAAAAATAAAAACCTTTAGAATCATAACTAAATTCATATAAATATAAACATTGCAATAATTATGCTTAATAAAAAAATTACCTAATTTTATTTGTATTATAATACTGTCAAATGCCAATTGATGTATATTATTGTATATAATCTTTACATGACATTGGACCTTTCCGAATATGGGTCGAATTATAAAATAAGCAAATATTTTTTTTAATTTTAGGTAACTGTAAAATTGCCCAGTTGTATGAATGGACCACATATTACAATTTTCTAGAAAAAAAAAACATAAGACACAATAATAAACTAAAATATACTGAAGTTTAGAACAACTTTTCAGAGCGATGACATGCCAGCAATGGATGTCAACTACGCGGATGGTCTCGGCATGGGGA
>DWMZ01003977.1:0-12170 GCA_018249855.1 Eueides tales michaeli | reverse complement strand
CGTAACAACCTTGGTAAAAGTGCAAGAAACAATTTGGCACGAAAATTCAACCTATGAAGCGATATCTATGGTACACGAGTCCAATGAATTGCTTGTTATAAAATACAATATAAATAAAATATTTTATTTTCATGGCCTTGTCTTACGTTTAATACATTTAACTTCTGTTACGTTTGCACTGTTGATACGATGTCATTCATCATCGATTAATCATCATCAATCATCAATCATCGATTAATGTCATTCACCTTTTATCTTTCATTTCTTTTTTGTGTTTAATAAAAAATCAAGTAAGTTGTTCCTTGATTTTTTTAATTTATATGTCTGTAATTTTCCATTAGTTTTATTGTTCTTTCCATTGATTTTATTATGAGGCCATTCTTGCCGCAGAAGTTATTAGGGTTTGTACACGTTCTGGGTTCGATGCTCACACCATAAAATGAAATATTTAATATTTTCATTTCATCGCTCTGGTGATAAAACTTAGCGCGGTATTCAGTTTCACCATTAAACACCAAAATTCGGCGGAAAGGAGGGAACGGAAGTGTTGTAGGAATAGATTTTTTTAATGGAAGCGGAGTGTCTTTACTCTAAGTTTTCCGGTTCTCTCTGCCTACTCTGTATGTACAGGATACAGTGTAAATTTAACGATAACACCTCTTGTCATTTTCCCTGCTACTATATAGATCGTCTTTTGATAACTTGCCTTCAACACCTCTATAGTAGAAGTTATTAGCGTCTTATATAGTGAATACCTATGAGAACCTGTCTAATCTGTAATTTTCTTGATATCAAGTTTCTACTAGTCACATTTGTCAAGCTCTGCGTTTCGTCAAGCTTTAGTACCGTAAAGCTTTATTACTTTTGAGACTGTACTAACCTAGATACGGTGATCGATTGTGGATTCTTTTTCATCTTCGCCAAAAATGAACTAAGTAACTTTTTGGCCTTTAAGTAACTATCGCCTTAATGTTTACAATACAGACAGATAGAGAGAGCTTAAACAGACTTTGATACATTCCATTTGATACGTAGTGAACTTCTATGTAAATCTGGGCTAATTCTTAGCTTTTATTTTTAACCACAGCTTGTCTATTCCGGCTCATAGCAACAACTGAATTTTAGCGTTTTTGTTGATCCGCTATCGCTAAAAAAGTATATCAGTACATTGTTTTGTTCCTTGATCCTTGGAAACCTACGGCGTGAAGCCGTGAAGTATTAAAAAAACGTAGTTCATAAAGCGGTTCGAATGGATGAAAAAATAATATAAATATACAAACTCAGTTTCCTATAAGCCAATTGTTCTTATCATGTACCATTTTTGCACAAAAAGCAATGACAGGCCTATAATAGGACAAAGGATAAAGGACATTAATCCTTTAATTGTCCTTAAGCTAAAAAAGGTTTTACATATTTAATCTTAAAAAGGCTATACGGTATTGAATTTAAAATGGAACTTTCAAAATACAGTTTAACAATGTAAAATATTAAGGTTCATTGTTTGATGATATGTTTTTGTTCCACTGATAATTTTGTATCCTCAATTATGAAAACAATGTATTTTATACCATTTCAAGTGAAATATATCACAAATATATACTGTGAGCATATTTAAATTAAACCTTACCTATTAAAATTTACCTATAAAGCCTTATCTCACTCAGGTCACGCTGTAACCAGCACACGGCGGGGTAGGCAAAGCGAACGTAGTGTTGAGACACTCCGTTTCGTTCCCCATTTAAAGCAGAATTTCAGGCATTGCGTGTTGATTGGCAGAACTCAACGCCGCTCTTCGCCTTGCTACTATTTAATTTGACAATATGAAATAATCCATTTTCTCAAGTGGGGATCGAACCCAATCTATTAAATATATTGTTAAATGCTTACTTAAGGTAAAAATATATGTGCATTTTCAATCTATTTTTTGTGAAAAAAAACAACAACATGATGTCGTTTTTCACTTTCTATTCATTTTTTATGAGAAAAATTTATGAACTATAGTTCACTTTATACACATTTGTCAATTTTATAATTGCACTTCCTGTTCACAACTTTACTATCTTAAAAGTCTGAAGTCTTAAGAGACTGAACGTGGTACGAAACCATCAGTGGGCGGGTCGAGTTGACTCATTTTAACAAAATTATATTTGTAATGTAGAGTGTATAATGGTGTGCTAGAACACCAATTCTTGCATTTTGCAGGAAGACAGTTTAAAGTTCGTATAAAAATTATGAGAGTATTCCGCAACTATTTTGTATACCGTATAGTATATATCTTAATACGAGTGAAAATACAATTCTTCAACAGTAATTTATTGATTTCAACAATATCGATTTATGAATATTTTTCATTTTCGTTCCACTCGAATAAATATTTAAATATTGATTTCCTCTATAATACCATATATTTTATTTATTATTAATATACTCTCCCATTGCTGTGTAATATCACATTATTAATTAAGTATTATTTATTTCGTTCACAGCTCACAAATGCAGAGAAGTATGGGTTAACTTGGAGTTGGAAAGAGCTTTCAACATGGGCATCGATGCCGGCCTATTACTGATACCATTTTTCATAATGTCCTTCGCCTATTCTCTCATAGTCACAAAACTTTGGAGAGGCATGCGTCATGAAATACAACACAATTTCAATTGGCAGAAACATTGTAAGTATTAAAAATCGTTTTATCTATTTATATTTAAAATTTTCTTAAATATTTTTTCATCTTTTATTAAAATTTGTGTGTTAGTATGTGTGCCAGATAGATAAAAAAGAGGACTCAGGACGTGTTTAGACTAGTCTGATTTACTTAAGCGGGTACTCTCATACTTAGTGATATTTAAGATAAATATTATTTAGCTTTTATAAAGATAGAGACGAGACAGGGTGTTGATCTCCATTTGAGAATGTCTGTGCTCTGGTTAGAAGGCATAGCGCGGCGTTTAGCTCCGAAATTCAACACGTAATGTCTAATTGGGCGGCAAGGAGTGTCTTAATTGGTAGGTTTCCAAGTTCCCTTTGCTTACCCTGCCATATGTAGGATACAGCGTAAAGCTATACAAGTAATAATAATAAAACGATATCGTGTACCTTATAATAAAGATTAAACGAAACATTTTTTTACAAAAACATATATGAATAGAAATGAGAAAATTTAGAGATGATTTTACTGAAATAAAAAATCTACTGAAACAAAGTTTAAGAATTTCAAATAATTATTTTAGTACAATTAACTTTTTTGAATAAAATATTGTTCTAAAGTTCAGCTTATTGTTTATGGCGTTTCGAACTTGTCTTTTAAGCATAAAATTACTTAACCAATGTCACGCCGAATGTAATTTTTTTCATCTGTGCTACGTTCCTTTATTTCATATTTAATGGAAGGAAATTAAACTGATGCTAATAAAATATTGAAACCTTAAAAAAATTAAAACCTTTGAACCGCATAAATTTTCATTAATAAACCATTTTTAAATGCCTAGTTTGGTTAGCTAGCAGCCCCACTAGCAATGTCTATAAATTTACATAGAGTGTAGAACGGACTGATTTCTCTTTGTCTAGCTCGTTACATTTGTAAATTCCATATATATTACCAGTATTTGTTTACTTAATTTAGCAACCAAATTATATCGTTGTATGCGGACTGTCTGAAGTATTATTTATGTATTTATTTGTGTTTGGTGTTTGAGCTTATTGAGCTTTCGAGAAATTCATGTATAACATGCTTCTGCATTTTGTGGAAACTTTAGTACTATCGTAATTTAACTACCCCTCCTATGACATTTTTTAAAGAAAACAAATTTAAGCGTATTAATCACGTATATTTACAATAATACATTTTTGGATACCCGACGTTTCGAACACTTTGCAGTAGTTCGTCGTCACTGGTAAAGTGAGGTGGCTTCCATCCGTCATAACATCATTTTTTTATGAAACTACTGCCAACGATTTCTTAATTGCCTTGTTACTGCCCTGGATTTCCGATACTTGTTTTCTAGTGTGGTGGTATTTTCAATATGCCCAAATAATCCAGTTATTTTTTTAAATTAAAATATGCAGTAATCGCAAAAATCATATATCTCTTTATATAATATAACATTTATACTCATTGGCGATTTTTTTATAAAATAGGCAAATATATTTAGCGATATTTATAACAATATTAGTTCTATACATACTCGTATACGGTATGTATGGACAAGCTTTAATAACTGGCCTAAGTCCAAATGTGCGTTGTCTTCTGCAATAAACGATATTGGATATCATTTTAATAGTCGTATTATTTAGATAACTGGAAATATGTTACGTGACTTATGTGTACCATATATTTATATGTTTGTATTATTATTACCATGATACTAGTATCGTATTTATCTTATTGTAATTAATTGATAATTTAAAAATAAATAATAAAAAAACTACATTAAAATGTTAATTAAATAAGATGTAATCAACGTATAAAAATGTCGACGTAGCTTGATGAGAACGTATAGCTTAGTGGTCAGGGCGCTTGGACGGTGTCCTAGAAGCGCGGATTTAAATCTCTCTTTAAGTTTGTACGTTCTCAAAAAGAATGTATCTGTATAGTCACTTAATTAGGTTTTAAGTAATATTAATTAGGTATTAAGTAATATTTAATAAATTTAAAATTTAAATTAAATATATGATATAGCAAAAGGTCGACCACGAGTCTTTAGTGTAGGAAATAAAAATATCTGACGAAGCAAGTAATTTCTTACTCTTTGATTTTAAATATTTCTATTTATAAAAAGTGTTATTTACTGAACAAGGGACTTTATTTGTATTACTTTGATAAATAAAGCTCTTTTTTGAAAAATTGACAGGACACAGCTCTGTTTATATCACAATCTTGGGTTTTTTAGTACTTAGATCGTTTTATTCTTTTCGCTCAGTAAGCTTTGATGAATGAAGTTTACGAAACATTCCATATAAACAGGGGATTCTAGAGATGCAAAGTATATTCATGAAGTCTTCTCAATTTCACCGACAAACTCCATAAAAATGTATAAAAGTAACAAATTCCGCTTCAGTTTGAAGTTTTACGCTAAGCTTAAAGCTTATTCAGCGTATAAGCTTTACTTAAGATAGTAAACAAAATGTCGCCTGTACCCCACACACGGCAGGGTAGGCAGAGGGAACTTCGGAACCACGTGTCAAGACACACCGTTCGAAAATGCTCGAATTTGAGGCATTGCCTGTTGAGTGACAAAACTCAACGCCGTACTTTGCTTTGTTAGCTGAGCGAAGAAATGTAAACATTAAATATTTAAATTGAAAATATACAATATTTCATTACCTCTAGTGGGGATTGTACGAGTGGAAGAGTCACGTTGTCAGCAATGGCAACACGCATGGGCAGATTCGACCGGATTGTTACCACCCCCGGCATTTAAAACCGGCGTTAAGTAGTGGCTTTGGTCACTGCGTTTCGCATTGTGTAATGCCGGGCCCCGGTGCCCATACAACTTATAGATCGGCAACACTCCTGTAGCTCCTCTGGTGCTACACGGAGTCGTGGGCGGCGGTGATCACTTACCATCAGGTGACCCGCACGCTCGTTTGCCGTTTCTTTCCCATAAAAAAAAACAACCTGTCATTAACAATCACACTTTTATGCCTCCATCTAATGATCAAGTGGAGGAATCATATTGAAATCAATATCAAATATTCAGGTCTAGAGTCCTTTGGAATACAGCAAAATCAAGCTTTCAAGTCAAAGCTATTAAATAATTGCTAACTTACTAAATATCCGACAGACAATGTAAACAACAAAGTACTTAAAGTTTGTTAATAACAATGAAAACGATGCAAAAGGAATTTATTCCTTTCTAATTCTATAGATCACTTAGTCTCATCGAAGAATCTCATATAATGGTTTCTATTCTTTCATGAAGGTAGGAAATAAAGTTGATGAGTATTGGAAATAGCGATCATTATTTCAAGACAAAATAAGAAAAATAAATTTGAGGCCGCCACACAAAGGCACAAGCGTGTTAGTGCGATGGTTGGAGATTTTATTTCCACTTGGGGTAATAAAACTTTTGCAATTACAATACTCGAGACATTGTTTGTTGAGTATAGAAATTCAACATGCCGAACACACGGTATCACTCACTTGTTGGGCGCAGGGAAATCGGTAGCCTAGTGGTAAAATACTCCATTTCCAATAAAACTTATTGCCGGAAAGAATCAAAATAACAAGTGAGGATTGGACCCACAACCTGATTCATTTAAAGACAAACGCTTTTACATCTGCGCCACGATAAGATTCAAATAAATGAAGACTCTTTTTTAATTAGCCTTACAAAATATAACGATTGATGACCTTCCTTAACTTTTTGCTTTATATTCCAAAATTCAAAACGAAGAATTCCATTTAATTAATCCCAGTTTTGAAGACAACATCCTGTCTATAATCAAGCGGAAGAGAGATAATCTCTTCCGTACCCTGAGAATGAAAAGTTTTCATTTGATTTAGTTTGATGTGTTTGTCTTTTATAGAATAATGAAAGACCAACTTGATTTAATTTTTTTTTTTCAGCTTCACGCTATATCCTGCACGTGGCAGGGTAGGCAGAAGGAATTTGGGAACCTAGTGTTAAGACACTCCGTTCTACTTCCGTTCCTCACTTTCCACCGAATTTGAGGCATTGCGTGTGTTGAGTGGCGGAACTCAACGCCGCGTTTTGCCTTGTTACCAGAGCGAAGAAATGAAAATACTAAATATTCAAATTTCAAATATTTCATTTCCTCGAGTGGGGACTGAGCCGCCAACATGTCGGTTATAATCACACGCTTGTGCCACCGCGCCACGACAGGCCTCACTTAATTTTATAATATTATAGAATAAAATTTTGGATTTAATTTCTCTAGGACCAAATTTTCTCTTTGTTTTTCTATATATGTATAATAGAAAGTACATTCATTTTGCGGCTGTAATTTTAACTTGTTTTATTATCATAATTATATAAACAAAAAAACTATAGATAATAATATAATATAGATAATAATAATTTTTATTACTATTTTCGTTATATTTCTTACCAGACGTGCCGTCTATACACTAGGTTCTCAGGTCCAGATTTTTTTCTGCATACCCTACCATGTGCGGTATAAAACATGAAACTAAAAAATAGAGCAATTTATTTCTCGCTAGTAGGTGGTTGTGTCTTGTTGTTCCCGAAGCGTTGGTTAGGTGAAACTGAATTTTTAGACAATTCATTTACTATAAGAGACTCTTGGTCTATTTAAAAACATTATATTATCAGACAGGAGTATGTTGTAGGTGAGTAAAAACCCAGTTAGGTCCGAAAGTTATGCAATTCTATTAATATATAAAATATATAGCTTTAACTTAAAAGTCAAATATATTTTTCTAAATTTGTATTTTGTTAGTACAAATTACTTCACCCATGTCACGTTGTATGGAGAGCACGCAAAGACCATTATTTAGTGGATTGTTTCAATAAATAATAATAAAAATATGTTACTGTTTTTAAAGTGTCATTCCACACTTAGGAAAGAAAAATACTAAATTTAAAAACGCATAAAAATTTGAATGAAGCAGGATTTGAACCCGTGCCTCTTAGAAACTGTCCAAGCGCTCTGATCAACTAAGCCATTCGTTCTCACTACGTCGCTACGTCGATATTTTTAAACGCTTGTTAAAACTTATTTATGTTGTTAGCAGTTAACATTCGGTATAAGTTGTAACAAGCGTATCAGAATTTCGACGTAGCCTGGTGAAAATGAATGGCTTAGCTGGTCAAAGCGCCTGGACGGTTTCCAAGAGGCGCGGTTTCAAATCCTGCTTCGCTCAAAATTTTATACGTTTTTAAATTTAGTATTAATAATAATTTAAAAAAATCTATTTTCTTACCTTTGTGCAGTTCCACACTGGTTCGTAAAAAGTCTTCTAAAACAATCCAAGACATATTCTTTTATATTATTAACAGTCTTCACAACAAAATAACTCAAACATAACATTTTAATTTAAATCAGTGATATAATAATATGAAATTCTAGTTTATTTAAAATTTGAAAAAAAAACACCCACAGGCGTTGCAACAGAAAACAGCACTATTATGTATACAATACAGTAATATTGTGTTAAATCGTTTCTTCAAATATTTTTATTTTGCATTTTAAGTAAAATACCTACTTGCTACCTGCTATGTATTCACAATAATCTAAATAAGACCTTTTCACATTTTTGCTTAAATAAAAAGGACTATTGATGAAAAAAAGGTTGGTTGGCAGGTATAAAAACGGGACTTTGTTAAAACATAGACTTAGAGAATCTTATCTGCAGCTCCGCCCATATGGTTCAATGAAGACAATTAAAACTTATGTATGGCATATTATTAAAGTCCCGTTATCCTGAGCGCAAGTATAATAAGTTATAGTCAGCTTAATGAATTACCAATTTTAAAACTCTAAAACAAAAAGGATATTGACAAGAGTCAATGTCAAGTGTCAATACCATTTTTTTAAGATAATCGCGCTTTAATGGCTTACTTTATTTATATTTGCTTAATAATGGTGGCGCTCGTATCAGCTGACGCCAGTGAGTTCTACCACGCGCGATGTACGTAGCCGTACATCGTAGCCAATTTGAAAGCTTTTTTTAAGACTGTAATATCATCTAATTCTATTTATTATTATTCTGCAGAAGGAAAATTTAATATGTATAATATACACAGCATTTTTATAGTACGTTTATACATAGACATATATATGTCCATGCTTAAAGTACAATCTTTCGCGAACTTTTTCTGGAACTTTTAAAACAGAATAATTCTGATATAGATGATTTTTTCGTAATTTATACAATTTCGCCGTGCAGGTGTTTACAACCTTTTTTTATTTTACAAAACGGGTTAAATGAGCCAGAGAACCACCTTTTAGTGATCGGAACCTTCACCTATGTACTTGTCGCTCAAATTATAACCTAAATATTTAGATCAATCGGGCACTTCTCAGAAGGTAGATTATTTCATAGCTTGCACTTTCGGTAATGTAATAATGACGAACGTTAGACGCAAACTATGCACCTAGGTGATGGGGGTGATATTTACTCCTAAGTATGATGGTGTGATATTTACTCCTATTGTATGTGTGATGGTAAAAAGAGGAAGGTGGCACCAAATCAAATAACTACTGAAACCATTCCCCTTAGTACAAATAATAGAACACCGACATATATTAAACGTCTATCTATTTACTTAAAGATTTGAAGTTTAGTTTAGTCTTGAGGTATCCCATCATTAATAAAGTTTGTCTCCGAGTATTCGACGTCGACATGAACAGCAACGAAATATTTGCTCTTGCTCCTTGCATTAAGTAGTATATGGGTTAGAGCTGCTATCGCTTTTAATTATAAGGTAAACCAAATCTTATTTTTAAAGAGTAATGCTAACTGTAATGTCTCGAGATAGTGGTGTAAAGTTTTTATGAAGTCTTTGTTTTTATGAAATTGTAGTCTACATTAAATATGTAAAGTAAAAAAACATGATTGATGCGATGAGACGCGGATAGATAAACATGAGAGAGGAACAATGAACACGGCAGTCTCAATTTCAAAACACATTAAAAACATCTCTTTTTTATCTTTACGTCACGTGGTACGGAAGGGCCCTTTGCCCATTTGGTACCAAATATTTCTTAAAGCTTCATAATATATTTCCCTGACTTTTTTTTAAATATATATCAAGTATGAGTAAATATATCTAGTTTTTAAATTTTAGGAATGGCGTGAGGAAGAATACTTTTTCTCGGCATAAGTTAAAAGTTTTCTTATTGGGTGCTATTTTATGCGTAAACCTATATTGTAAGGCTAAAAAATTGAAACAATTTGCTTATTATTTCTAAGGAGTTGCTAATTAAGTCTGTATGAGCAGGATTTTTTTTATACACGCGTTCACATTCGTATATATATTTTTTCTGTCTCTTATAATAATAATCAATAATATCTTGACGCCATCACGGTATAGTGGAAATGCGTCATGTAACTCTGGAAATAATTTACTCACATTTCCTTCGTCGCTGAGTTCCGCCATTAATCTCGCAATGTCTCTAGTTCAGTCCTAAAGCGGACAACCCTGTGCCTCAACTGCCAACTGTGCCTATACTAGCGTAAATCTGCAATAATGATACTAAGTATTATACAAATCAATATTTTGTTTTAGTAACGAAAGCTTGCAGGACAACCCATTTGCTGCCCACGAATCCGATTCTGCAAAGTGTTGATGTCTGCTGCAGAAACGGTTGTAACGCAAAAAAATTAACGAAGGTAAGTCATTAAACAATATGAAAATATGATTATCTCGTGCTATATGATTTTTCGTTATATTTCTTTTTATAAGAAATACCTAAGATTTTACAAATTACTTGAGCGGAGTTTGTCATAGAGAAGGAAATATACCTATATTAATTTCATTTTAAGCCTGAACCGAGTTGTAGTATTATATTTTGGTCAAAAACGTCTATCAGTTAAGTCAAGTTAAGTCAAGATAGCATTTAACATCGTATATCTTTCATACATGAAGCTGAGATCTCTGAAAATAAGTAAGAGAATATTATTTTCTCAAAAAAAACTTTACAAAATGTGTGATTTGCTTTGGTATCAAATTGATTGAAAAAAAATATTTTTAACGAAAGCACGGTATAGTAGAATAAGTACATGTTTTACTCATGATAATTATTGTTTAGTGTTTTTTACAAGATAACATCTTATAAAACATGTTTTAATTAAGACTAAAGCTAACATTTAAGAAGGAGTATAGAATAATGATCGTACACTCAAAGTTACTCATAGTGCTTATTAAAATAACAAATTTCAGTACGATGTTTGAAGTAGGTTTGAGATATATTTGAGTATCATGATCTATTAAGGCTTAAGTACTTGTGATATTTAATTTGTATGCATATAGCTATTACATGCATAAATTGCTCTAAAATGTAAAATTACGGAAAGAAGTTAAAAAATGAGGCTATTTTTGTTATAAATAAGGTGTATTTCAACTTAAAGAGTCTAAGTTTCATAAAAAAGGGTGGCCATATTTTTCAAACGCATATTTTTTGGTTATTTGATAACAAATACATGGATATATTTGTTTAGTTTATAACAGTTTAATCTATTCAGCGTATATTATTTTAACCTTTCCCTGGATTTGAGCTCACGTTTTAATTATATTGCTACAAATATAATTATAATTATCTCCTGAATTCGAAATCCTTTCACGGTTTATGAACTCAATAAATATTTTAATATAACGTTGTTTCTAAAGCAAAGATAGTGCTACATGAAAATATTTTACTGTTTACGCTTTACTATTACTGTCCATCTTGTATTACGAAGCTTTGTCACGATAGACCATTATTTGTTTTTTTGAAAATAACAAATTCAATTTCATTGTAAAGCATAATTATGATTATTTATTTCTTTCATATTGGTATTTGGTATTAAGGCAAAGCGCGGCGTTGAGTTCCGCCACTAAACATGCAATGCCTCAAATTTGGCGGAAAGTGAGGAACGGAAGTGGAACGTAGTCATAATATATTATAGCTATGTATTTTATTTTTCTGATTCATATATAATTTTAAAAATACTGAATAATTTTTAGAAATTCAATATTATCTGATTTTTCCCTTTAAACGTTGGAAGCTGTCACTTCGTGCTAAACATGACTAAAGGTCTAAGAGACATACAGACATATCTATAGGTTTAGATTATGCAAAAAATCATGAAAAATAAAATAAAAATTATGAAATAATGCTCGTTTATTTTGAATACGTTGACTAAGAAGCTTGATCTAAGGTACCGTAGACTTAAATATTTAATATGAATTTCAGTCTTCACGCTATATGAAAATAAATAGTCTTTGCAGACAATCAATAAAGTATTCTTATAAGGGTTTGATATTTTCCTTTTGAATTACCAAGCCCTAAAAAACCCAATAAATAATTTTATTAACATAGCGAAAAAATATACATTTTGCGTAAATATATATATTAAACAGGTATATTTAAATATATATAAAGGAGTTTAAATAAGCTTTCGCCGTTTTATAATAGACGGCGCGGCACGGAGTTTCGGTTAGCTTTCGTAGATGATAACCGGCTATAAAAAAGTTTGGACATTCAA
>DWMZ01003976.1:0-12171 GCA_018249855.1 Eueides tales michaeli | reverse complement strand
CTTATCCAGTTATATGAAAATAAAATCTCGCTGAGTTTCTTAAGCCGAATCTTCTTAGACCTGAGGCAGTAACTTTAATAAACCGGTAATTAAATTGACTTTCGAAAAATGAAATATGTAACTTCTTATTTTAAATAAAATATTTTATTTTGAATTAAGCAAGATATATTCGGATTACATAAAAAATAGAATTCTGGAATATGTGTACATATCGAACACACAGAAGATTAGCTAAACTATTATATATAACGACAATAAATATATAGAACAATTAAACTGTATAAAGCTCATTTTCACATAAGTGGATATGTGAATTAACAAAAATTCGAAAATAAGCGAGGCCAATCCGCAACAGTAAATTCTAATTGCTCTACATATATGTTACTTTACTTTTTCTTCTAATGACCCACCCTATATTATATTTTTATTCTTAAAAATAAAAAATCCACCAACATTCTCTTCATCATTATGCAAAGAAGAATAAAGTGCTGAAGGTAGTTAAAATTCAGGTGATTTTCACAAAAAAAAAACGATCTTTACGCGGGCGAAGCCGCGGGAAGCCGCTAGTTACTTAATAAAATAAAATCTTATTGAAAATCAACAAATAACACTATTTAATACTGAAATTTACTTAACCAAATAAAGGTCCTTATAAGTTAATATTATAAAAATAACTTATGTAATATTATAAAAATAAATTATATAGTCACAGTTTTCGTTTAATTGAAAATTTATATAATATATGTTTTAAATTAATTAATAAAAATCGGTCTTTTTCATCCAAATTTTACTGTGGAATTTGAAATTTTCGTTAAATTTGTGATATTTTCTTGGGATTATGTAACTTTTACACAAAATCAGTAAATCTTTATGTTTGTTGAGGCTTATAGAAAGCTCTCCCGCATATGCCTGCTCGATGGAAAATTTGCGAAACAATTTGACTGTGTTCCACGTACCCAATCGCAAGATAATAATAGTATTTATGTGTGCTCAAAATTACATTTAAATTGAATTCTGTCAAAGCTATGTCCATTAATTGTTACCTCTTTCATACGTGATAATGATAAAGTACAATGTCTTTTTCATCTCTGTACCAATTTTTATTAAGAAGCAAGGATTTAAAATCCAATATTTCTGGAATCGTCACTTCTTTAACTTCTTAAATTTCACCAACTTTGGCCCAGCAAACAACACAGTTTTTCTCTGGTACATCTATCATCTTGCATTTACTATCGCGCCCGATGACTGAATACACACCATACACTTTAGTTTAGGTTTGACCCATCTTCATAAACCAGTGAGTGATTGTCACTAAGTTCGTAAGCCGCAAATAAGTTAAGAGAAAAAACAATGCGGTACCTGTTCTAACCCGCGCAATTAGCGGATTACATTATAAAGATTTTTACACCTCTGTTTGCGTGTTATTTTAACTAGAAACTTCATTTGCCCCACGTTTTGCAACAGCTTCATGCCATGTTATACATAAAGCTGTAGCATGAAACATGTGGCTTTTTGGTAGCCAAATCATTGTAAAATTTAAGATAGACAATTTCCTATTATAGTAAAACACGCTTACATATCCATGTGATGTAATAGTTTTTTTTCAAAATCAAATGAAGCGGCGGCTAATACTTCTTAATTTGGCCTAGCTTCATCGGCTTGTTTGTCGTCGCGCATCTCTTTTTTTTTGTTATTTCGTTACAACAGTTTTAACTTTTTTTACTGCATGATGTTTTTATCTTTTTGGCTGATATTTCCTCTAGCATTATTAAAACTATTCCATTATTCTTGGCATATATTTCCTCTTATTTGCCACTTAAATCAATCTTATTTACAACTCGTCTTCATTGGTCAAAATTGGAGGCCTCCCTCTATAAAAATACAAAATTCGTTATGAGACTCATGTCGTGGGCATAGTGGGGGCCTTGGAGTTTTAGCATCACTAGTTATATTGTCTAATTGTATTTGAGTATATGATGTAGTATCGTTGAATACATTGTTGAACAAATCTTGCATTAGAATTAACTCATCTTGAAAACTTGAAAAGTTTGTTTGTTTATACTCATCTGCATAATCTTAAACAGCTTCATTTGCAATATTACCGACATTTCAATCATATTTAAAACTGATAAACAATATATGATGTAGACTTACGATATTTAAATCATATTAAAAAAACGATGAACAATGTCGGATGTGGTACTACTGACATTTAAGTCATATTAAAATCCGATTAATAATGTCGAAATATAGATATATATATATATATATATATATATATATATATATATATATATATATATATATATATATATATATATATATATATATATATATATATATATATATATATATATATATATATATATATCTCGAGCAGCCTTTATGGCTTCAAGTCGCCTTCGTAGAGAGATTATAGCATGTTTAACTATCTGAGAAAATAAAGATAAAATCATTGGTAACGATTTTCACCTTCTTCCGGTCATGTAGTAAACTAACTAAATCCATATTTTTAACCTATTTCTCGCTGTATCCAGCATATATACAACATGGAGAAGGATCTGACTGAACCAGGAGTGGCAGAACTTAATGAACTATTTTCTCTTTTTTACCAAAGCGAGGCGAAAAATATTAAATATTTTTTCCCATCGAGTGTGAAATTATGAAACTTTACATATATAGGTATATACATTTTGAACTGATATAAATTTTGAACTGTGTAAGATAGATATCTAATGTTTTCTACATTGGATGTTATTTTTAGTATTACTATTTTAAACTACCCTACCCTGCATCACGAAATGTTCTAACTTGTTTGTATGGCACTGATATCAAGCCTATTGTAACTAATTGTATTACTGTGTACTTCTATTCAATGTAATTTGTCTACTTAATATTTTATCATTTTCTCTGTAATTGATTTAAATGTATTTTTTAAAATTCCCTATGTTCTTAAATAGGGGTACAAAAATACGCCATAACGGTTCAAGAAAATGATGGTACCGTAGTGTCTTGCTTCGCGTCCGACTTGGCGCTAACCACCTGATTTTTTCAACAGACCGGATTCGTTCACAAAATAATACATAAATCCATGAAAAAGCAATAGAACTCCAATATTAAATTAATATTGATTAATTATTTATAATTATTATAGTTTGAATGGTTTGAATTTGACATTAATTCGAGAATATGTAAAGAAATGTTTATCCGATATTAGAAAACTTAAAAATAATAAACAATATTAATAATAACCATTCTCTTAGTTAGCCTGTTTCTAGTTCTTAAAACCATAAATTTATATCAAATAAAAAAGAATGAGCAGATTATTTTTCTTATCACAATAATTTATAACTAAATTATTAAACAATACAAAATGCATTAGATTCGGTGACTATTAAGCAAATTATAAATTACGAACTCAATTAACACGCTTACATAGCTCACCTATATATGTATATGTTCGGTATATGTAGGTAATAGTAATTTTTCATTTGATTATATTGACTGTTCCCGCGCACAAGTAAAACGGCGTTAATAATGAAAATATTCAGTTGCATTATCTTGCTTATTGTAGTCGCTATGGCTAGCAGTCATAAGCCACACTACGATATTAAAGACGCTCCAGAACTGTTCGAGAAATTCATAAGAGACTACGATCGGCACTACAAGAGTGAGGCTGATAAAATGGAGCATTATGTGGCTTTTGTGACTTCTTTGCATAAAATCAATAAATCTAATGCTGAAAGTAGCGGTGCTACTTTCGATATAAATCAGTTTGCCGATTATACGCCCCAAGAATTGGAAAAAATGAGGGGCCTTGCAAGTACGTTTTATCTATATTCTTCTGTGTGTGTATTGACAATTTCTATTTAATTTTTATTTATTAATGCAGTGTTCGTAATTCATTATGAATAGTAAAGTGATAAATTTATGTCGTTATATGCATCGGTGGTTAGAAATAATAGATGTTACAATGTGAACGCGCTTAGTTCCACCATTTTTCACGTTTTCAAAGATACTATACTCGTACCATTCCTCTAACTTAATTCGACAGAAAATAAGGAACGCGGTGTTTTAAAAGTAGGTTTCCAGATTCCATCTACCTACCCTGCTTTGTTCAGGAAACGGCGTGAAGACTCTTTACCCTAATAATGGAGCGACCAAAAAAAAATATGATACATTTTCAATTTTCTCGATTGGAATTTGAATTAACAGCTGATTCCCCTTACAGTGACACGCTCGTGGCCCTAACCCACAATTATCCTTATCGAGTGGGATTAGGAAGTTAATATTTATTTTTAAAATTTAGTTTTATTTTCAGAACCGTAAGTCCTAGAAGATCCTGATGAACTGCCATCGCACGTTTCTGTTTTTGCTGTTCTCTACGACTTTTATATATTAATGTTAACTAAATAAATTATACAATAAATATAATTACTTATCAAATTAATATTCCATTTATTTGAAAAATATCTTTATAGTACGTTATTTTATTGAACATATGGCTCATATATCTATAACATTCATGACATTAACTACATACAGTACGTGAAAAATCTCATGTACTAATTATTTATTTATGTCAACCGATTTCGTCATGTATCATGAATATGGAAGCGTAGGCAAAAGGAACTTGGGTGCCTAGGGTTGAGTTTCACCGTTCCCTTTAAGACTTCTCGTTGACTTATAGAGAATTTTAGTAAGGGGCATTTTATTTTATTTTTTTATTACTGTTGCAAAAAGTGTTCTTTAACTTAACTTGTGAGTAAAGTCGACATGTGTTCAATCTAAAATGCATTAGACTCGGTATTTAAAAAAACTAGTTATGCATCACAGATCTAATTAACTGCTGATATGACATTTGTATAGTATATTTTGTACCATGTATAAAATCGTATAAATGATATTTAACTTACACAATTTTTAATGTGATTCAATGCAATTCGTACTTTATGTTTAATTTTTTTTACTTGTAGTAAAAATCCGGTCCCTTGTTCTGTTTAAGGCAAAGCATGTTCAGTGGCGAACCTCAACGCCATGCTTTGCCTCATTACCACAGAATATAAAATGTTAAATATTTCATTTCTTCGTATAAGAATCGAATCGACAACCTGTCGCGCTTAGAGCCAGAGTCAAAATCTCTTTACAGACAGTCCTTAAAAATCTTAAAAACCCTTTATATACGTCATGGAGATCAAGATAACGACTAATTTCCTCTAAGGTTGTTTTATTCAGATATTTACATACATGTTACTATTATACTGAAAATCCAAGCACGTTATCGCGAGTAATCAACTTGCGCTTTATATTAGCATATACTACTATACAAATAATTAGATTATTATTAGGCAATTGTTGAGGTCTGCTGTGTTACAGGCATACAAGCATGCGACTGAAAACGCAATAGACTGTGAGTTCAATCCCATTAAAAAGAAATGAGATATTTTATATTTCCGTTCCTTCACTCTGGTAACGAGGCATAGTGCGGCGTTGAATTCCGCCACTTAACATCAAATGCCTCATTCGACAGCATGCGAGGAACATTTTAATGGCAACGGCCTATACTGCCACGTGTGGAATGCGATATATCTGAATATTGGGCAGTTAATTGCATTCCAGTAAATATAAAAAAGTGCTAAATATTAATATTTGCAGAATCGGTGGAATTATTTTGAATTGAATAATCTGAAGAAAGTCTATTTTGCGTTTTTTGATATGAAAGACTATATACATAAGACACTCTGGTTCCATTAACACACTTAATTTTAGATAGCAATTAATGCTAAAAATAATTAAGGATTTCCTAATTTTATATATATAGCAGATGGATATCATTTCTGGAACGTTTCCAAGACAATGTGGTGATTGAATTATAAATCCTTATCTATTGTATGGCCGTGACCGGACGTATGGATGTACCTACTTAGAAGGTAGAAAATAATCTGTCATAACATATCGTTTGTTTGCGTTCATTTAGAACCTTCATTTTTTGTGCTCCAAAGAAACACCTAAATATTTAATACCGATTACCACCTATTGCCTCCATGGGATCTTGAGTAGGAAGGGCAGATGGAGAAATATAAAGGGAAGTGATCCTATAAGAAATCTACACCTTCAGAGGTGTGCAATGTTAAAAAAATCTGTATCAGAAATAAGCAGGTTGAGCGATATGTTGCATTCAGAATTAAAATCTAACTGTAAATAATTTATGATGGTCTAAAAATGTATATTTATACAAAAGCAATTATTTTTACATCCCAACCACACTATCCAAGAAAAGAAATGAAACAAGAATAAATTTCGAATTTAAAATACAGTCAATCGCAATTCAATAAAGACGATGTATATCAGTCGTTGGTCATACCGTGCTATGTGCTGGCAGCAGACGGGTTATTGGCGAAGCTCCAGCGCTCTTGTCTACAAGAAATAAAATCTATTCAAAGTAATAGCAAAAAATTCTGTTCTTTCAAAGATAAATATTAGAAGTGTTAAAGTTATCTAGATGTTATTTAAGTATGTTGAAAAATTGTTATATCCTTTTTCTTAATTATGTAAACGTGTGTTGTTCGTTGTTCTGAGAATAAGACTCTTTAAGTTTGCTTTTATTATAAAAAACCTGTTTCAATTCTTGGTTTGTATAAATAATTTTCAGAATTAAAATCTAGAAGTACTGAATATGTTTTTTATAAAAGTAAAAATATTAAGAATTTTTAAATGAAATATCTCTATCATAGAATCGTGGTGCTTCAAAAAACTTTAATATATTATTTTAAAACATTTTACTCTTATGAAGAAGAATAATTAAGTAACCCACGCAAAATAATGTATATGAGATGATATACTCGTATAAGATATAAATCTTCAGATAAAAATACATTATTTAATTTAATATTTTAATTTTAATATCTTATAAGATATATGTAGTTATTTATTGAAAAAATTTAACATCGTATGGAGTAGAAAGCTTAAATATGAATAGAAAGCCATTTTACTTTGTTTCAAACTGTTAATTAAAAGATTCCGCAATCGATAGTTAAAGTTTTTCAAACTTGTCACAATTTCACTGAAACAACCAACTACGTTTAAGCTAAATTAGAGTTTTGAACTCGATTTAACGCAGAATAACTAGGCGTGCTTAAAATGAAATTAGCTTTAAATTTCTCACTTTCCGAATTTTAAAATATTATATAATTTAAAAGTTACTTCTACCGAGTCGACATGTAGTTAACTTGCGGTTATATGAACAGTTATTATTGTGAAAGATCAGAAGTGGTTATAGATTTTTGAAAACAACAACACATGGTGGTATGGTGTGGTGTATGTTTCTAAATTTCCCAGAGATATATTCTATGTCATTGCATAGGAATTGCCTTTTAATAGAGGATGTTGCCTAAAAGCAACAAGGAATGTTAGCGCAATCACTTAAGCGTATATAACCTGATTACTATCGGGAGTGGCTTTAATGTGTAATGCCCATCGTAATGTTCTTAATTTATCGATTTATTGAAAACGTCGTTTGTCAGGAACGTGAAATACGCACGAACAAATGAGCTCACAACGATTGATCGCGCGAGCAAACCGCGGTTTGTGACTAACGCTCATGGAGATAGTTCTACACATTTAATTGTCCTGATTGAATAAATACAGTAAAATATTAAAACTATAATAATAGATTTGTAGATTTTATTATTTTATACTAATTGACTAATGCTCAGGTCCTGAGCAATATAAGTATCCCAAAACCACAAAGCTAAATACAAAATAAACTTTAAAATAATTTCATCCTAGTGGATTTGTATGTGTTTAGACGCGTTTGAACTGTCTTGGCAATAGCGCTGATGATAAATTCAAAATTCTAATTCAAATATTTTATTCAAAATAAGAACAAGCTCGTTTTTGGAACGTCAAACAATTTTCCACCAGTTCACTAAAGTTACTGCCTCAAACCTGTGAATAACCGGCGAAAGAAATTCAGCGGGACATGTCTTGTTTTATATATTTGAAATGTACTAAAAAAAATAAAAACTAGATATGCCTAATTACGTACAGCATGTAAGTATTTGATCCGTGACCTTTGCAAAGACCGTTTACAGTTTTTAGTTTTATTTTTTGTATAAGCTTTTACAGAAACGCGAGTTTCATAAAACTTCTCGTTTTGGTCTGTGTTTTTTGCTACAGGAAGTTGATTGTTCAATTTTCATATTTCAGTTGTATGGTGTGCGGAGAATTTTCAGGTTTCGATTTGTTTGAGTTTCTTTTTATTGGTATTGAATTCAACATACAGTATATACTTGTCTTTTTTTTATAGCTTCATGCTGTATCCCGATATACGAGGCAGGATAGGCAGAGGGAACAGTCACACGCTTGTGCCGCTATGCCACGACAGGCCAAAGAATTCCATAACAAATATATGATATTTGTTAGTGAGTTCTTTAAAGAATTATATTTATGTTATTTTTTTAGCTTCATACTCTGTTCCGGTTATAGCAAAGCAGGACAAGGGAACCTGTGAACCTAGTGTTACGACACTTATTTTTTTTTTTTCTCGTTCTGATAACGACATTGCCAGTTCTTAAAAGGCATTGTGGAAACACAAGCTGAGTGGCGGCACACAACGTCGTGCTTTGCCTCGTTATCAAAGAAGGGAAAATATTAAATATTTCATTCCCCCTCGATCATCGTGTTTTCTGTCGCAGGTTCGGGCTTGTCGTTCTCTACGTAATATTTATATTTATAATAATATTTATGTAATATTTTTAAGAAATATAATTACGTAATAATAGTATGCATGAAATACATACAGTTATATTTTCTATAATCAGAATATGTAACTGGCGACTGACGTCGGCGTAGGTCTCTTAAAGAGTATTTATGAGCCGTGGGATGGATCACAGGATGCTCTTGGCATATTCTGTGACTTGTCCAAAGCATTTGATTGCGTGCACCAATAACTTACTGTTGAAAAGTAAAAAAAAAAATTGTGTGATACTCAGACACCTCAAACGAAAATTGTGAAAACCAATATATTTTTGAATGGTGAAGCCGTAGAGCCTGTTGATTCTACGGTATTTCTCGGTATCACCATTGACTCCAAATTACAGTGGGGATCTCATATTGATAGATTGGCGAATAGTACTGAGCTGCTTTCGCTGTAAAAAAAATTAGATTATTGACTGATGAGGAAACGGCTCGCCTTGTTTACTTTAGCTAATTCCATAGTATTATGTCTTACGGCATCTTACTTTGAGGTAATGCAGCCGGTATTAAGTCAATATTTGTCTTACATTTTTGAAAATGTTATGTATGTCAAGAAAAATATTAATAAATTTACTAAAATCAGTGATGTACATAATATTAATACTAAAAATAGGCTTAAACTTAGTGCGCCTGTAACTCGATTGCACCGAGTCCGGAATTCTTTTGTGGGACAAGGTGTACGCTTTTACAATAAGATCCCAGAAAACGTCCGAGAATTTTCTATTTCACATTTTAAAAAAGTTGCGAAAAGACGTTTGTTTGTTAAAGGTCATTACCATATTAACGATTTTATAAATGATAACACGCCTTTAGAATAAAATGCTCGCTCCAGGCCATTTCAAAAGTATTATTGTCACATAATTATATGATGTAAAATTTTGATAAAAAAAAGACAAGTTTCTTTCGCCGGTTATTCTCAGGTCGAGGCAGTAACTTTAGTGAACTGGTGGTAAATTGTTTGACGTTCAAAAACCGAAGCTTGTAATTTCTTATTTTGAATAAATTATTGTTAAATATTTTCTATTACTAACCTTCTATGTTTACATTTTGCATAAATTTATTATTTTGTTTTAGGTGATGGCAATATTTTAACTGGATCTTTTTTGACATGCATTCCTATTGTGTATTTTTTCTTTTTTTTCCGTACAACCTCCTTCGTGTGTTCTCCATTCAACGTGACATTGGCGAAGTGATTCTGTGCTCAACTGGCACACTCGGAACGCCATAATTAAAGAACTGAACTGAATTGAATAAATTATTTGTTTTCCACAAGTTTAAAACACTGCGTTTGAGCTACAGAATTTAGCGTCACGCTTTTCCTAATTACCTGAGTGAAGGAAATGAAAATATTAAATATTTCATTTCTTCATCGCATCCTTAAACTATACCGTTTTTAGTCATACGCTTGTGCCCTTGTACTACGACCTCTAAAGTTGAAGAGCGGAATAAATGCATTCTTTCAATATTTATATCTAACAAATCTTAAGGAACAGTACTTTTAGTCTTGCTTGACTTGTGATTAACAAACTTCCTATCCAATAATCTGTTTACAATTGTTCTTTCATATGAATACAAATCATTACAAGTATTAACTCGACCCTCATTCCGATAACACGGCTCGCAGGCTGTGTGCTTTAGACAATAGACGGTCCCCCGTAAATTAACAAGAGACAAGAGTCGTGGAATTTATGCCTCCGTCTCGACCGGAAACGTGATAAAATTTCCATAATTTAATGAAACTGCTATTTGCTACTCATTGCAAATGTAGAAGATGTTGATATGAATATTTTTTTGGTAATAATAATAGTAACATTAAAACTTACATTTTAAAATAAAATTAGCTTTCATCTTACTTTTTGCTCAACTTTAGAAATATTGTTTGTTTAGAGATGCTTTGCTTTATTACCAAAGCGACGAACTGAAAATAGTTAATTCCCTTGCGTAGAAATTTAACCCTATATCGCGTGCGATCAATTCTTATATTTAAAACATTGGACTCTCACATCTGATCATCTATGGATATAGGTTTTTATTAAAAACAATTTGTGATACCTCTGTAACTAATAATAATAGAGGATAGAATAAGAATGTATCTTCGTTCTCTCTGCATATTTAGCACGATGCAAGAGATTCATTAATTTGTTCTATAATAAAAAAAAACATCTAGTAGGAAATTATTGATCATTATTTCTTCATAGAGATTTAGTAGTAAGAATAGAATATCTTATTTAGAAAAAAAATATAAAAGTTTAACGATGTGAGATTGGAACCCGCGTTTGTTAGAAACCTTGTGTTTACTGAGAAGTATGCCCCTATCCGACTACGTTAAAATTTCTATACGTTTTTTAAACGTGACTTAAAATTGTTTTCATAAACCTAAAATGATATGGAAAATAATAATACGAGAAACTGGAAAAGGCAAAGGTCGCAACTATGAAATTGAAAAGAAAGAATCAATTTAAAAATTGTCTCACAAGCTCTGCGTCAAGAAGTCTGTGTTTTTGAAAAAAAATATATTGACGTTTAGTTTCCTTTATCAAATAATAACTTATATCTAAGAAAATTTTAAATGAAACAAATTTAACTGGATTTTTATATTTTTTTGGGAACTCGATGTTTTGAGCACTTTATAGTAGTCCGAGGTCACAAATAGTCTACCTGTTAAATTGTTTTTTCTACAATTCTCGGTTAATGATTATTTTGAAAGCGTACACAAACGTAATATAGATTATAAAATTTCATCTGTCATCCAAGAAATATTGTTAAGACATTTAAGTCCCTAGAGTCCCTTTTGCTCTTCATAGAGCAAAAATGAGGAGCAACAGTGTCTTTTATATAACTAATCAACATGACAAAAGTACCCCAGATATTAGAGAAAACATCTAATATATGGGGTACCTTTGTCAAGTTGATTAGTTATATATTAGACACTGTTGCTCCTCAACTCACGAATATATTTCATAACTGCAGAGAGTAATGTGTTTCTGTGTGTGTGACTGTACTAAATTTTATAATAACCTTACAGAATTTATAGTACATCTGATCCAAATATCTTTAGACCCAAATCTGTACTATCCTCGTTTAAAAAATTTTTGAAAAGGTTTTTATAAATTAAATATTATTGGCTTGGGAGGATATTCTAGGCATGTTCTGTGACTTGTCCGAGGCATTTGATTGTGTTCAGAACTAAACATTGGTCATAAAGCTACACTACATACGAAAATGATACGGGTTCAAATCTCAAATTTTTATACGTTTTGTCTTTCCTACAAAAAATAACATTTTAAAAACATTAAAAAAGAAACAAAATTACAAATAGAACAATTGTGAACAGACTTTAGTTTAAAAAAATGTTATTTCACATCTCACAGTAAGTCAAACATAATCAGCTGTTTTATAGACGCTTAATTAAAG
>DWMZ01003975.1:0-12171 GCA_018249855.1 Eueides tales michaeli | reverse complement strand
AGTACCCTCTTCCCTCCCCACCCGGTGTCGCTGTAAAAGCCAGTAGGGCTAACAGCAAATTGTCCTGTTCGAAAAAAAAAAAAAAAAAATGTATTCAAGTCATATTACTTTCTATGATTACATCTAAACTTATCTTTTTAGAAATCGTTTAAAAATTTAAACACTGCCGCATATGAACCCGCACATCTTGGAAACTGTCTAAGCGCTTTGCTTACACTTTTGTTTGAAGTGTGTAATATAACTTTAAATTAAATGAATATTAAATAAGTAGCAAGTAGGGATTTAAGTTTGTCGTAGGTGTCCTACTAACTTGCTTATGAGATTATGTTGGGCTTAACGAGATTGCTCTTCAAGATCTATTTTGGTTTCAATATTATCGTTTAAAGCGTATACTAAAACTAAATTTCATACCTTTTAATTATTTCTAGAAAACGTATAAAAATTTGATCATAGCGAGATTTGATCCCGCGCCTCTTGAAAACCATTCAAGTATTTGAAATGTCAAAAATCTGTTAGTTTTTTTTTCTGTAAATAAAATTACAGGTACAAATGATTTTTATGTATTTGTAATGTGGTTTTTGGTATTAACAATATAATAATTTATTTTATTTTTCGGTGAAATCTCATGAAATGTCACAGTTCAAATTTGTGCAAATTTTAGCTGTCTAACTATCACAGTTTATGAGATATAGCCTGGTTACAGCCTTTTAAAGCAAAATGACTCAGTGTTTAAAATCAGAGTATCTTTTAACAACTCTATGAAACTCGTCTGGAGTAAATTTGAAATGTTATTAAATCCTCGTTAATTTATGAAGGACAAAAAATAAGAAAGGAACATCGCCGCTAATTCCGTTATACTTGGGCTGGATATCGCTGCTCGCTGCAAATATTATAGACAATGCAATGCAAGCAATTACCTAGAGGTATTATAATTTATATGGATGCTCAGCTCAGCAGACTTTGCAGTTAAAAAAAATAGAATATTAAAACGGCTGGCCTCGTTTATTTTAGTTACTTTCATAGTATTATGTCCTACGGCATTTTACTTTGGGGTAATACTGCCGGTATTAAATCAATTTTTGTCTTGCAGAAGCGAGCTATTCGCTTATCTATAAATTAGGCCCTAAAGATTATTTAAGGGAAAGATTTAAAGAAATTAATATAATGACCGTTGCATCGCAATACATTTTTAAAAATATTATGTATGTTAAGAAAAATATTAATGAATTTATTTTATTTATAATATTAATACTAGAAATATTTTTAATCTCAGTGCACCTATAACTCGATTGCATCCAGTCCGTAATTCTTTACAATAGGATCCCAGAATACGTCCGAGAATTTTCTATTACACAGTTTAAAAAAGTTGTGAAAAGACGTTTGTGTGTTGAAGGTTATTACCAAATTAACGATTTTATAAGTAATAACATGCCTTGGGAATGAAATGCTTGCTCCAGGCTATATCAAATGTATAATTTACAATTATATTTATATGATGTAAAGCTTTGGTAAAAAAATACATGTCCCGCTGAGTTTCTTTCGCCGGTTCTTCTGAGGTCTGAGACAGTAACTTTAGTGAACTGGTGGTAAATTTTTTGACGTTCAAAAAACAAACCTTGTAACTTCTTATTTTGAATAAAAATATTTTAATATGAATTTAATTTTTTTGAATCTGTACTTCTAAACTAATAATAAACAGCTTAACAATTTGTTTGTTTGAATGACCAAACTTACAATCGCCTTTACAGCCGGACGCTTATGTTCCTGCGCCACGATAAGCCCCAAATTTCACATTTTATTTATTTTCAAATATCTCGAAAAGTGTACTAAAATATCTTAAACACTAGAATTCATCTGCTCGTCATGCAGAAAAAAAATAAAAAGTAACTTTAAAAATAATTTCGTATGAAAATAAAACAGAATGTTTGATACATTTGTACTATTAAATCTAATCAGCAATACCCTTGTTCTCCCAAGAGTTTACGAAATTCTATTACTTTTTATATAAACTTTGTTTTATCGATTTTTGGCGAGAATCTGAGACTTTATAATTCGATTTACTATTCATATTAATATTAAAAAGTTTAAAAATTTTGTTTGGTTTAACGCGCTTATTTGAAAATTTGAAAATTCTTTTTGTATTAGATAGTTCATTATTTTATCTTGAAATTCTATAGGGTATTATATAACCTTATAAGTGGAGAACAGAACGGAGTATATTAATACTAGGTTCACAAGTTCTTTGAGCATACTCTGCCATATGCTACATACAGCGTAAAGCTGGAAAAAAAAACATATAATTATAGTAAGCGTTCCTGTGTAACTAAGCTTAATTACTAAACAAGCACAGTATAGTATCAGCTGAATCATTCAATAGTACAGTTTATATATCTTTTAAGTTACTCTTAATTGAATTGATTTGTAAAATATATAAAGTAAATGTATTTATTCACGAAAAACACCCAAAGGATATATAGTTGGCACAAAAGGGAGCTCTTTACCTAATTTTTATAATTGTGTATAGTTATGTAAAAATGTATTCAGTAAAAATACCACAACAACATAAATAAATACAGAAGAATCTGATTGTAACTACGGGGGATATTTAAGAGATACGATAAGGAGCGGGGACATTACGTCGTCCTAACCGGAAGTATACTACACGGACAATCAATTTTATTTTTAAGTAGCTACACATATGATATATGTATTTACTAATTTATATGAAGGTTGAAATTGTATTATGTCACATATGCATATACGGTAAGAATAGAAATAAATTGTTAATAATTTATAATGTACGTACATCGTACACAGAACAAAGGTTATGTACCGCTTATATTATTAAAAAATCACACACAAAAGCCCACATGTTTGAGTGTTAACATATTTGTGATGAACAAAAGTTCTATCTTAGGTTAATTTGCAATAGTTACATTCAACTCATCAGCTTCTAAGCGTTATAGTATAATACTCTTTTTAATAGAAAAAGTCCTCTTTCGCAACAGCACTAGGAACTGTCATAAAATAAACAGTCTACGATGCAGTAAGGCGTTTGGCGATCATTTCTGTCATTTTTTCTGATGTTTGATTTGTTTGTAAACCTGTTAACGCTCATCGTTATAACCGGACATTATCCGTCGTTAAATGTGGACTTTCGTTAGAAGCGAAGATGTATGAATAAACAAGATTTACTCATTACCTGGCCCTGTCGTGGCGCAAGGACACAAGTGTGTGACTAGTAACGCGACAGGGTTGTGCGTTCGACCCCACTCGAACAAATGAAATATTTAATATTTTCGATTTAAATATTTAATATTTTCATTTCTCTAGTAAAAAGGCAAAGTGCGGTGTTTAGTTCCGCCATTCAACACGCAATGCCTCAAATTCGGCAGAAAGTGGGGGACGGAACGGAGTATCTTAACAACACAGTGTGAAGCTGAAAAATAACTTACAACCTAAATCCAAACATATGTATATCTATAGCTACGTCGCCAAAAGCTGTTGGTTATTATAGGCGAAGTCGTAATAAACGGACTTTTTAAAAATTAGAAGCTACAAGCTTCATTTTTTGAACAATAAAAAAATTACCACCGGTTCACTAAAGCCAGATCTAACAAGAACCAGCAGAAGAAACGAGGCGGGATATTTTACAAATTGTGATGACAACAGATTAAAAACCTAGGCTCAGATTTTGACATAAACAAATAACGAACGCTACCTGTTGTATAATACAGGTCTTGTTCTTATCACATTCACCTTCGCCAGATTTGTAAAAGGAAATATTAAATTGTTAGTAACGTCGGTATATTATAATGAACCATACCCTCAAGATTATTTATTCCCGGAATTTCTTAAATTGGTAAATTAACGCGAGGTTTTGAATTGATAGTAATTAATTTTAACAAACTTTGTTGAATAAGTGGTTAGTAGTAATTGAATGTTTTATATTCTCTTTCAAGAGACCTCTGTGGCGCAGGGGCACTAATGTGCGCCTGTAAACACGACAGGTTGTGGATTCCACTACACAGAACGCAATACTTCTAATTCGGAGAAAAGTGTGGAACGAAACGGAGTGTTTAAACACTAAGTTCCAAAGTTCCCTCTGCCTAACCTGTCGTGTGCGGCGTGAAGCTGATAAAAATAAATATTACAGCTTTACCAAGCCCATATCGAAATCCTGTTCTGACTTAATTATAGATAAGGACTGAAATCCCTCGTTTTGAAATATTTGAGCAGAATCTCGAGGAAATTGCTTTTAACCGGAAGTGCGCGATCTGATAACACTGCGATAACGATTACTTATGGTTGTTCTACAATTTTTATTTAAATATACCAAAGGTAAAGTAATATTTAGTAAGGAATTTAATAATAATGTAAATAAGAACCTAGGAACCTAATGTTAACATACTTCGTTCTCCATAAGACGCATCCGTTCCTCACTGTCCGCGGAATAAGAGCTTTGCGTGTTGAGTCTTGTAACTCAATGCCGCGCATTACCTAATTACAAACGAAATGAAAACCTCCCCTAAGTGGGAGTTAAGCCCACAACCGACGTGTTTACAGCCAGACATTGTCCTGCGCCACGACGCCCGTAAGGTAGTAAGTTCAGTATACCTATAATATGTTCTTTTACCTCTTTTTTTTAAAAACGGCTCTTATATTCCGCTTACGCGACAATACAATCTCGATCTCAATAGGCCTCAATTGAGAACATACTCTATCTTATTATTTTCAAAACGATGTGGTTTATATGAATGCCGTCGACGGTACCACGATGGTTGTGAGTTCGATTTCTTACGGGAGAATATAATATTATGTATATGACATGTTTACGATATTACGTGGGGTATCCTGATATTAATTTCGTTCTGCCTACCATGCGTTACAGATAAAAGCGTAAGTTTTTTCAGATGACAAATAAAAAAAGATTTATCGTTGGCTATACTCTTCTTAAATGGAAAAATAAAAACAAGATACATTTCAATGAAGTAAAACAAGGAAAAACATCACAAAGTCGTAATAAACAACTATAGGACACTAGAAAATAAAAGAAACTCGTTCTGAATGGCGATGAGGGGACTAATTAATGCATTTAGGTGAGAAACCGCGGCTTGAGGCTGTTTGCAGTAATTGTCCCATCGATTAGAGATCGAGGGGGTTGTCCGAGTAGGGGGAATTGAGAGGAGGGAGTAACAGAGGGGACAGTAAGAAAGGTAGGAGTAAGCGGAGGTGACGCTACAGGAATACTGTAGAGACTCGGAGCAATTAAGTATTTTAATCCATTTGAAAGACTCTTTTTTATTTCCATTAATTTCTCACAAGAGCTTTGTCTTTATTTATGACCGAGGAAAACTTATTATATACTGCATGAAGTTACAGATTTTATGGTAAGAAGATGTGGCTTGAGATAACTACTCAACTGTTAACTGTCTTAATTTAGAACTAATTATTTTAAAGTAACGTCTATTACTTTTCAATGTCCGCTGCCGCTGTGTCCTGCATTAAGCAGAGCACTTAGCAAAATGCTTAAACGTTCAAACGCCGTACTTTACCTTTGATGCGAAGATATGAAAATGATGAATACTCGTTAAAATCGAATGAGAATTGAACCCACATCTATCGTGGTTACGGTAAAACGTTGCGCCGTGACGGCAGTAGACAGAACTCCAGCTAAATCAGTATCAATTTGAACGTGAATCATAAAGACTGAACTGACAGCTTCACGCTATATCCGTAGCGAGGTAGGCAGTCACTAAACTAAATGGGTAATGTAGTTATATATGATAAATAAGTTAATGTTTTTTACCTTCACGCTGTTTTGTATAAAAATTCTTTAAGCTTCGCGTGTTTAGTGGCGGTACTCAACGCCGCACGCTGCATCGAATAGATACTTGTTGCATGGGTAAATAAGCATCGGTCCTCATGCTTATATATAAAACTCTAACGTTATTGAGTGATTACCACACAGCGTGTCTAGTAGTCTAGTAGCGAGGGAACAATACACAACATAAAATGCCTCGATAATTCAGATAGTGGAGAAATACAGTTTTACGGAAATATACATTTTTTTAAAAAAGCTAAAGCGAAATATCTTAAACAGGAATCCTAATGAATAACATTATTTGAGTAGCCTGCGACATGCGGGATTTATATTATGTGAAAATATGCTCGCTTATATAAAAATATTTTAAACAAGTACTAAGCTTATATGCTTACACGAATGCGAATCAACCCCAATAAATCTTAATAGAAAAATGATGTTAAAAGTCTTTTTAGTCTATTATGGACATTTCTAACTAGCGACCCAAACTGGGCTTCGCCCGCTTATATTTATTATTATATTATAGCCAAATTTTAAAAAAATCTTTACAAACTTGCATGTGTGATTTTGATATATGTATATATACTTATTTCTGTAAAGTTTCATTTAAATCAGTTCAGTAGATTTTCTGTGGAAAAGAAACAAATATTCATTTAAAATTAGCGAGAATATAAACGAGCAAAATATACTTTATAAGTCAATGCGTTATACAAAAAGATTCCTTTTAGCGCATCTCCATTCATCACCTCACCAAATTCTTTTAATTAAAACCCTTATACAATGAATTTATGGTGTCAATATACACCTCCTTATACAATGAATGGTGTCAGTATAAAGCCATCCTGGTATGGTATTTGACAGTGAACGTGACAAATCAAGAGCACATACAATGCTATTGAGACCTGACGGTACTACTCCGTTCAATGGGTCAATTTAATTGGTGAACTAAACTGTCAACTATTACGCACTACAACATGATCGTATATTTACCCTGGCACTTTCAGCCCCACTCTCCCCTATATACTCTTCTCAAAAACACATCCAAAAGCTCAGAACACATTAATTTTGCATATATTAGTTAACTTTCCAGTACATTAAGAGGGTTTTACTTTGTAAATATTATATATAAGGTTTATAGAGTTGAAGACAGCGGTCCTCAGAGGGCACGACTATGGAAGTATAGCGTGAGCATATACGATATAATATTTATTTGCAATCTTGTCAGTTGCGTCTATGTGTCTACTATTTAAATACGACAGTATGTATGGTAAACGTTCAATAGATAACAGAGAAGTTGAAAGTTAACGTTATGATTCGTTTAAAATAACATGTTAACTAAACGACTCTCTCAGCTTCACGCTGTATCACGCACATGGCAGGATAGGCAGAGGGAACTTGGGAACCTAGTGTTACGACACTCCATTTCCTAGAATTTAAAGTAAGAAGTTCTGACACTCGCTCGTGCCCCTGCACTACGACAGACTTCAGAAGATTGCATATGAATATTCTAGTGATAGCCGCGGCGGGACACTACACGGTTACTATATTGTTGAAACCGATACTTATTCTAAAATAATACCTGTTACTGACTAAGTATGTTCGAGAGCAGGTCGTTTTATATTCGAGCTTAATTTTCTTAATCAACGAGTTAGTATTTTTTTATTTTTTATAATGTATCTAATCCTAGTTCATAAAATAGGTTTATAAAATTGTATTATTGTCAGCACAAATTACTTGAAAACAGTCGTGGTGGTTGTAAGACTGATTTCAAATTGGGAGAATCACAATATTAAATATCTTCGTTTTAGTAACGAGGCTAAAGCGCGTCGTTTAGCTTTGCCACTGAACGCGCAATGGCTCGAGACTTGTGAGGAACAGTGAGGGGTACAGCGTGCGCTAATTTATTTTATTTATTGATATATATATATATATATATATATATATATATATATATATATATATATATATATATATATATATATATATATATATATATATATATATATATATATATATATATATATATATTTATATATATATATATATATATATAATAGTTAATGACTGGTTGGCTTCAGTTTTTTTTATCTTTTTTACTAATTTATGTTCTATATTTTGGTTAAGTTATAGCGACACTTGTGTTAGTGTTGTGTTTGTTGTAAGTTAATAAAAAGGACAAAATTACAAATGACGTATTTATCAGGGTTCTCTGAAATAAGAAATTGAAACGGGATCTATATAAGTTTACATTGTTGTATGTCTGCCTGTCTGTTCATATGTCAAGAGCATTTCTCTCAAGATCGAGTCGAAATTTAACTTAATATCTAATATCCAGATCTACAGTCCCTGGCGGTACAGAAAATAATTAACTTTAATTACGAAAAATTGAAAATTTATAAATATTAGAAAAATAACTCCAAGACAATGAGTAGCGGAATTCAACACCGTGCGTGGTCTTCTTACCAGAGCGAGAATAAAGCTATATAACCAGTGGAAATCGAACACACAACCATCGCCTATAAAGTTAGTCGTTGTGACAATGTCAATTTGAATATAATTTAAATATAATAAGAGCTTTCCTAATTAAGCCACACAGAGCGCCGGATTTAATTAAAATACTTTGAAACCGTCAAGTGGCCATTACAAAAATCTTATTTGGGCAGAAAAACTTCAAGACAATAAAATCGAGTAAACAATATTATAGACTTGTGCATGACATAATAATGTACAATTATGTACGTAAAACTAATATATTAATATTAGTTTTACGTTGTATTTATTTTTTAAGTAACTTATTGTGGATGGAAAACGTGGAATGGAATATTCTGTACATAACATGGTAAGCAAAGAAAAACTGGAAAGCTGAAAACTCCGTTTCTACAAAACTTTCTGCCGAATGCTTGAGGCGCGCTTAGAGCTATATTCTATTGGCATACAATACTATTTGCAGGATCAAAGCGTAAGTCTTAAAATTAATCATAGAAATCGAATTAGCACAACCTATTTACGATATCATCAGCACTGAGTCATAAGTGTTTGTCATTTGTTTATACATTTATGGGCCATTCCATCTGAAGGCGAAATTTTTGCAACACAAAAGTTTTCTCATAAGAGTCGCTATTAATCTCGCATTGTTTAGACGACAGCCGCGTCCCGAACTCATGACGCTTAGCGAACTTATTTATACGTTGTTTTCATATATCTTACTAATATTATAAATGTGAAAGTTTGTGAGGATGGATGTTTGTTCCACTTTTACGCTAAAACGACTGAAAAGATTTAGAGGAAATTATACAGTATATAGTTTATACGTCAAAATAACACATAGGCTATAAATTGTGAAAATTAAGCAATAACTTTAAATCTGTGTCGCTTGTTATATGAATACCTTCACGCGTCTGTAGTTCAATTATGTTGTCAAGGCACTCCGTTCTCCACTTTCCGTTCAATTTTAGGCATTGCGTCCTGAGTGACGGAACTCAACGCCGCACTTTACCTTTACAGTCACACGCTTGTGGGCACAAGCACCACGGCACGCCTCAAAATCTAATATCTTTATTTATAATATTATGTTACAACACTAACGGAGTACCTTAACACTAGGTTCCCAAGTTCCCTCTGCCTACCCTACCATGTGCGGGATACAGCGTGAGCTGAAGAAAGATAATAGTATTTGTAATGATATTTGTTTTTTTGCAGGAATATATACCTATTGTGTTACGCCACTCTAATCCCATATTTCTTTTGTGCAGATAATTAAATATATTTAAAGTGGGATTCTACAACAGTCACTTTTAAACCTGCTTAACTGTATTAGGCCAGCCTGTAGATAGAAACGCCATTTTGTATATATATTGTAAATAATTTTTTACCAAAGCCATGACCTTCATATTGGTATATTTTATTAAAATAAATATTTGCCATTTGTTTACAATCAATTAAGTCTGTGATGTATGAGGGCGATATGAGCACTGTGAGAGGGAACACGTGGCCGCGAAACAGGAAATGTCTTCCGTAATCCTCTTTTGATACAGATTAACTTGATATCGAACCTAGTGTTTACACTAGATTCCTATTTCTCTCCGGTTAGATATGAGAAGCAGCGTAAAGCCTAAAAAAAGAAACACTAAAGGTTTTAATAAATTTTATATTATTTTAAAATATTTCCCACAAAAATTAAATATTTATATACGAGTATGTGTACAAGCAGTTCATTGGTAACTAAATGTTTACAAATTTGCCTTTCTGAGTGAAAAGCAAATTTGTAATTTTCATCTATCTATACTATAATAAAACAGTAAAAAAGTCGTGTCTGTACATTGAATCTATTTACGAAAAAACAATATAGGGGGGCTTAAAATAACTAATAGCATACGAATCTACAATTTTTACAATTTTTGTCTGTCTGTTTGTCTGTTTGTCTGTTTGTACCAGCACATCTTCTAAGCCACTGGACCGATTTCAATGATTTTTTTTTCATTGTATATCTATTTGGTCTGGGCAGAACTTAGGCTATATTTGATTTCGAATACTTCCACATCTGATGCAGAACAGCCTGGGTTCAGATAAACTATAAGAAATAATTAAATATATCCATAACAAAAAATGTAGAAGGTGATGAGCATTTTACAATGGTATATTAAAATTGAAAATCTGGAACATATGATGAACAACTTTAACAGTCCAGCTAAACTATAAGAAATATTGAGATGCTTTCTTAACAAAAGTTATTGAACGCGATAAGCATTTTACAATGGCATAATAAAATCAAAGATATGATACATCCCATAAACAATCTTAACAGTCCTGCTAAGCTGTAAGAAATATTGAGATGCCGTCTTATCAAAAATTATTAAGCGTGGTGAGCATTTTACATTGACATATTAAAATCGAAGATCTAGAACATGTACTAAATAATTATAACTGTACAGCCAAAGTATAATAAATAATGAAATGCAATCTTGACAAAAGTTATTAAGCGTGGTGAGCATTTTACATTGATATATTAAAATCAAAGGTCTGGAACATCTCATGAACAACCGTAACAGTCCAGTTTATCGATAAGAAATATTAAAATGCTTTCTTAGGAAAAGTTTTTGAGCGTGATGAGCATTTTGCATTGACACATTAAAATTATAGATCTAAAACATCTCATGAACAATCATAACGGTCCAGCTAAAGTATAAGAAATAACAAAATACAGCATTAATTAAAGATGTGCAGCTTGACAGATATTTTTTATTGATATAAAAAATAAAGACATGGAATATCTGATAAAGAAATACAAATTATAATAATAAAAAATAAAATTGCGGCTTATATACAATGATATGATGGATCAATTTAAATTAAATTGCTATATAAAAATGTTAAAAAAAACTTTTTTTTCTGCACATGAAACATTTTCACGAAAAAAGCATGCAAGGTAATTAAAAGTAATAATATAATATCTATTATTTTAAAAATTTCGACGTGATTTTAAATTTGCTACGGGATCGACGACGCATCATACGCGGTAGAGGAGAATCCGTTTTATTGTCATTTTCGTGTGTTTCAAGGTTTAACGGACAGGTTTTACAGTAGTCCGTGGTCTACCCGTGACCACGGACTACTGTAAAGTGTTCGAAACGTCGGGTTTCCAAAAAATGTTTAAAATTCAATATACGCGATTAATCCGTTTAAAAGTGTTTCATTTAAAATGTTTAACGGACAACTTACGATATTAATTTAAGTTTTAATTTAAGTTCGACTGTCGTTGAAATCTAACTATTTTATATAAAACATCATCTTAAAATAGTGAGAGTGAACTTAATGAGATGGTCGACGAAAATTTGATGTGTTTCTGTCAGAGAAACGGTGTTTGTTATACGTTAATAAGCTTAACTTTTAATCGCTCATATTTTTTAAATCTTTATGAAGAATATGAAAAATAAAAAAAAGAAAACAAATGTACAAAAAGCCTTTAAGATTATGGGTAATTTCAATATTTTATACTGTGTTAAAACACTAAAAAAAGGTTTTAAACGAAAAGAATTTGAAAGGATTAGTTAATGGAGTAAAAATATTTTTTTAACATTTTTACGGATTAATTCGGAATAATTCGATTAATTTTTTTTTCAATTGAACAATTTTTAATTTCAAATGAGTATTATTCGAGAAAATCAGATATATTTTTTAATTAAAAGGAGGTTTGTATATTAAAAGTTTTTACGAAAGTAATTACGAGTAAGTAGTAGAGTAATAAAAAATTCTAATAGAACATGACAAACGTAAGCGACGCATCCTACGCAAGGATTTATTGCGTATCAATATTGTGGTCATTTTCATGCGTATCAAGATTCGTAATT
>DWMZ01003974.1:0-12172 GCA_018249855.1 Eueides tales michaeli | reverse complement strand
TATATATATATATATATATATATATATATATATATATATATATATATATATATATATATATATATATATATATATATATATATATATATATATATATATATATATATATATATATATATATATGTACATATGTGTGTGTGTGTGTATATACGTAGGCATCTTATATTAGACAATAGCCCGTAAAAATGCACTTATAATTAATTTCTCATCCATAAACTTGGCAAAAAGATATATCAAGTTTATTCAAGTTAAATATATATCTATTTTCGTTTATCGTCTTAACACTAGGGAGAGTAAGACAATTCGTTTGCTTCTTTCCACCCAATTAAGTAATAATTATATTAATAGCTCCCCGAGCAGGACTCAGACCCAAAACTGCCACACACTGTTGATAATAGCCTCAAATTACATTAAACACCATTATTTGGAAGCAGTATTGCCAGAGGGAACCCAGGAACCTAGTGTTAAGACACTCCGTTCCACTTCCATTCCGCCGCGCCGCGCTTTGACTTATAACCAGGGCGAAGAAATGAAACGTTAAATATTTATATTAAAAATATAAAATATTTCATTTCCTCGACTGGGAATCGAATCCAGAACCTGTCGGTTACAGCCACACGCGTGTACCGCTGCGCCACGACAGGCCTCAAAAAATATAATTAAGTAATATTTTTTTGTCCGACCCTACAAGCTCCATCTCAATTTGGTTGGTTAATGTGACTGTCTACATCACTTTGCTTGAAGCGTACCAGCTGACAAAGCACTGGGTACTAATCATTTTAAATGTTTAAACAAGTTGTATTTATAGTTATATAGATGTGACTACTTATTTGAAATACGATTAAAGCTTTTTTTAACTGAAAGCTTTTGTATTCTAGTGCTCAGATAATTTAATACATGAAGAGAACTCTAAATTCTTATTTAGAAATCTGTAAACGCGACAGGTTGTGGGTTTGATCCACATTTGAAAAATGAAACATTTTATATATTTTTACTACTTTTAAAGTGTTATTTCACACTTAGGAAAGAAAAATACTAAATTTAAAAACGTATAAAAATTTGAACGAAGCAGGATTTGAACCCGCGCCTCTTGGAATCCGTCCAAATATTCTGACCACTAAGGCATTCGTTCTCACGAAGCTCCGTTGGAATTCTTATACGCTTGTTACAACATATTTATGTTGTTAGCATCTCTGTAGGGAGATTTTTACAAATTTCCGCTAGCCAAAGACAATTCTTTAGAATTGAACCTGCGTCCGCAAAATTTCGACGGAGCTTAATGAGAACGAATGGCTTAGTGGTCAGAGCGCTTGGACGGATTCCAAGAGGCGCGGTTTCCAATCCTGCTTCGTTCAAATTTTTATACGTTTTTAAATTTAGTATTTAACATTTTATATGTTTATTATATGGGATAAATCACTGTATTATCGTTTTTTTTTCTGTTTCTCGCTACATCCCGAACGTGGCAGGGTAGGCAGAGGATTTGGATTCTAATTTTAAAATACTCCATACCGTCGTGTTGAGAGGTGAAACTCACCAATGCACTTTAGTTTATTATCAGAACGATTTAATGCATTAAAAATTATATGTGAAAATGGTAAATATTTCATTTTTTCGAGTGTGAATTGAAACCACAACCTATCACGTATATAGTCACACGCTTGTGCCAACAGGTGTTTATATTAAACATCTTGTGTATGTTGAAATAATATAATATATACCTTTACAGGTGGGAGTTCTACCGATGGGTGCAGTGCGTAGGACGAGGGCGCCAAGACTCGCCGATATCGCCAGGTACGTACGATCTTGATTCATTTTTATCTACATAGGATCTATAGATAAATAATATTTAATTTTAGTTATACAAAACTTGTTTTCTTTTTTATTTTTTTTAGCTTCACGTTGTATTCCGCACAAGGCAGGGTAGGCAGAGGGAACCCGGGAACCTTGAGTCAAGACACTCCGTTCCACTTCGGTTCCCCACTTACCGCCGATTTTTGAGGCATTGCGTGTTGAGTGGCGGAACTCAACTCCGCCACTCAACACGCAATACCTCAAAAATCGTTTTGCCTTATTACCAGAGCGAAGAAATGAAAACATTAAATATTTAAATGGAAATTATTAAATATTTCATTTCCTCGACTGGGGATCGAACCCAGAACCTGTCGGTCAATCTTCAATATCATAAATCTTACATCGATTTATACTTAGAAAACGTATTACATATTGAATGAATCGGGATTCGAACCCGCGTTGCTTGGAATCCAGCCTTTCTTTTGTCTTTCTTGAGTGTGAAATAAATAATAGTTTTCAAAAAAAAAGGCAATCGTTGTGCGTATAATAGAATCTATCTATCTATAGAACTATTGCAGCTAAAACTCGGTTTCGTCCGGTTAAAATTGTCTTTAACCATATTAGCGAATTATCTATATGATATGTTATTTTGACGAATGGGCTATGTTAGTAAAAAAAAAACATCTAAATTTGTTTATTACTTTTTGCGTGAAAGGCAGAAAGTTCGGCAGAAAGTGGAGAACGGAATGTTTTAACACTGGTTTTCCAAGACCAACGAGCTGATGACGGAAGTGTAAAATGGACGGAACCTTGAAACCTAATATTAAGTATAAATAAACGTACATATTAAGAAAATCCTATTTCGTTCGCCGCCCAAAATGATTTGATTGTCCTTTTATTATCGAGTTCAAGAACATCCCCACTTTGCATTTACGTGACTCGGGTAACGATGTTTTACACGGCGTCTGCGTTCCGGAAAATTAACGTTCAAAACAACATATTATGTTAATTTTGTGAATATTTATTCATGTGGAGATGAGGAGATGGGAGATATAAAAATATCTCGGAAGTAATATGTGAGAGATGAGATGATTGGACGATGAAAAAAAGAACATTTCTGTAAGTCATTAGAGAGATAAAATATGAAAAATCTAAATAAATAAATTATCGATTTAAAAAAGAACATCTTTCACACACTTTTAGTTACAATAATAAAAGCACTAGTAGTTAGTTAGGACTAGGTTCCCAAGTTCCCTCTACATACCCTGCCGCATATAAGTGCAGGATACAGCGTGAAGCTGAGCTAAGTTAGATACTAGCTACTAAAACACTGCTTCACCTGGTTAACCCCGTTAAAGATTGTGATGAAACTGAGTGAGTGAGTCAAATAAAACTAAAGTACAATAACTATGTATGTATATCTTATATAAAAGGCATGCACAATTTGAAAGAAGTAAATCTGACTTTCCGTAGATCTGTTTTTGTTTTTGGTGATAATCGATAAGACATTAAAAATAATCAAATCAAAGGTAATAATCAAAGGTAGGCAGAAGGAGCTTAGGAACCTAATGTTCCCATGACGATATGACGATATTAAGATATTTTATTTCTCCACTTTTCGTATTCCGAAGGCTATTGACTAGCGGAATTCGATCTTAACCACATTGGAAAAATGAAATTATTTAGAAAAACATTTTTATTTTGGAAATGGAACGGAGTGTCTTAACACTAGGTTCCCAAGTTCCCTCTGCCTACCCTGCCATGGGATACAGCATGAAGCTAGAAAAACATAATAATTAACTAAGCCTCAATAAAAATATATATGTTTTAACCTGTAATCCTTCAGGTAGAGACAGGTTGAACTCTATATATTTTGTAATATAATATCCCCGCCATATAGCAGCTGCGCCTAATGTTATACACTTTGCGCACCCTTTGTTTGCCCTGCAATACTATACTTATTGTTCTCATGCTCAAAGTAGACACGTTGTACACAGTTATACGTGGCTATACATGGTTCTACACTAGTTTTACTTCTAGAGAATTCTGTAGTTATAAAATAAATTAAGGTCATCGAAATCCAGAGACCCATCATCTAATTATGAGTACGACGGTTGTGAGATCGATTATCTTGAGGAAATTGATTAATTTCCATATCTTTCCTCTGGTAACGGGACAAAGCACGGCGTTAAGGTCCGTTACTCAATACACAGTGTTTCACAAGGAAAGGAGTGCACATTGGCTTCCATTTTAACTCCTTATAGATCATAGCTTTTCAGCAGAGTGACCAACACACATATAGAAGAAACAACAAAAAATTAAAAGATTTTTCATGGCATTGGAAAATTTTTGGGGCAAAATATACGGTGTACATATAAAGCTTGTCTAATTAATTACTTCATACGCGTCCTCTTTCATTCTTAGTTATTTTCATTTTACACCAAATTCCAAAATTATTCGTGTTGTGACACGGAGTTGAACAACGCGCTTTGTCTGTCCAGTCATTTAGTTAGCGGAATCATAAGACTGTGTTGTCCACATACTCAGTAAACTTTGAGACATTACGTTTGAAGTGCCTTAACTGAACACTGCACTATGTCTTATAGAAGGAATAAATAAAAATTAGTTCATTCCCCACAGTGAGAATCGAACTGACAACCTCTGTACTTAGTTTTTCTAGTCAAATAGACCTTAAATATAAAATTAATAGGAGAAGGACAAAAACATTGAAAGTTTAGGGCAATGGGGGATTTTTAGGCAAAACATAGCGTGTCCATGTAAACCTTATACAATTAATTGTCTTAAACGCGTCCTTTGTTTGCAACATGCCCTTCAGTGTCCTTTGTGTATCATCAACAACCGGAAAAGTTTGTCCTTGTTACAAAAACTCTTAAATTTTCAGCTTAAAAGCAATTTGTACGATATATGTATGAAGTAAAATACAAATTATTTGATTTATATATTTGAAAAAAAATAGAGTCGAGTCACTGCGCAAGACTTTAAATGCGATAGATTATGGATTCGATTTCCGATTTAGCAAATCCCCACAATTTTAAGGAAATATATGATATTTCCATTTCCTTGCTCTGGTTAGGTAAAGCGCGGCATTGAGTTCAGTCACTATATACTTAATCCCTAAAGAATTTGGCGAAAAGTGGAGAATGGAAGTGTTTTAATGGAACCGGTGTGTCTTAACTTTAAATTCCTTCTCACTACTCTATTTTTGCGGGAAAGACGCGTATACCTAAAAATATATATTTTTTCTTTGAAATTTAAATAAATATACAAAACATAAACTGACATGAAATACCTATCAATTACATAGGTACTATTACTGTGTATATTTTTATATCGTCTTCAGAAATGTGTGATTATCTATATTTTGACGAAGAAAATCACTAATTGGTAACCCAAGTGTTTTCTTTAACGAGTCAACATGTAAAGAATAATATTTTATATATGTGCCTCTAACATCAAAGTGAAACAAAAAAAGACTCTTTAATTATCTCCATTATTTTTTACTTTCTCTCGGTGTTACAAGACTTAAAAAGTCAGTACATACGTATAAATTATTTTTTTATTTTCACGCTGTATCCCGCACATAGAAGAGTAAGCAGCTAGAATTTAGTAACCTAGTGTCAAGACACTCCGAGGGCAAGAAAAAGAAATGTATATATATATATATATATATATATATATATATATATATATATATATATATATATATATATATATATACTCTCTACCCTTCACATGGCAGGGTACAGCACTCCGCGCATGGCAGGGTAGGCAGAGGAAGCTTAAAAACTTTGGGTTAAGACACTCCGTTCCACTTCCGTTCTCCACTTTCCGTCGAATTTGAGACATTGTGTGTTGAGTGGCGGTACTCAACGCCGCGTTCTGCCTTTCTACCAGAGCGACGAAATGAAAACATTAAATATTCAAATTGGAAATATTACATATTTAATTTCCTCGAGTGGGATCGAGCCCACAACCTGTCGGTTACAGTCGCACGCTTGTGCCGCTGCGCCACTACAGGCTAACCTTAACTATAAAATGAAAATATATAATATTCTCATTTATTCGCTCATGTGACAAGGCAAAGCGTAGCATTGAATTCTGCTACTTAACACGCAATACCTGCAAAATGCGGCGGGAATTGTCTCAATGGGAACGAAGTATAGCATATTCCAAGTCATCTCTACGTAACCTGTTTTATGCGGGATACAGCGTGATATTAAAAAAAATAAATATAAATAATTCAGAATCATAGTCATAGATAATCTCTTAAATTGTATTGTAATATTACTCTCCTTCTGCTACTCTGCTTCTGCACGGCTGGCAGAGTGAATGAATGAGAAAGAAACAAGTATTAAGTTTTTATTTTCCAATCTCCGCATAATTCCAAAAGTCTTCATATTGAAAGACAGAGATGAACACCTCGCATTGTCTGGCTAGTCATTTTAAAGAACGAAATCATAGTTTAAAGACACTGCGTTGTCCAAGGACTCTCTAATCTTCGAGACATTACGCTAAAAGTATCTGCATTTTATCTTGTTACTAGAAGAAGGCAGTAAAAATAATTCATTCCCCTGAGTGGGAATCGAACTGATAGCCCCTGTATTTAGTAGTACTATGCTAATAGACGTTAACTATAAAATTAATAGAGGCTAAAGATAAAAAAAAAACACAGTATATTCTTGAGCAATTACCAATTTAATTAATCCTCCGTAGGTAGTTGAAGGCTGCTTGCTGGTTAATGAAAAACAAATAAGTATTAATTAGATCCATACAACTTTAGCTCCGTATGAATAGTTTAAAGCTCCTTTGAAATCAACATTTTATATATAAGTTGTTGATGTTATATTTATATCTTGTGAAAAAGGGAATTAATAAATAATTATTCGACTCGAAAGTGGGGAACGGAAGTGGAACGGAGCATCTTAACACTGGGTCCCCAAGTTCTCTCTGCCTACCCTCCCAAGTGCGTGATACAGCGTGAAGCTGAAAAAATGTAGGGACTTACAACTATTGAAACCATTTTTAAAGATATGTATTGTAGAGACGTAAGATTCTTTTAAAAGCTTTACATTATTTTTACTATTTTTAAAGTGTTATTCCACACTTAGGAAAGAAAAATACTAAATTTAAAAACGTATAAAAACTTGAACGAAGCAGGATTTGATCTCGGTCAGAACGAATGGTTTAGTGGTGGTGGTTTTTAAATTTAGTATCTTTACATTATATTCCATCCAGTGCCATTTTCAGTACCTTAGTGTGAGATGTTCACACCGCAACTTTATTTTAATCCTTGATTTTTGAGTTCCGCCACTCAACACGCAATGCCTCAAATTCGGTGGAAAGTGGGAAATCGAACGGTGTGCCTTAACACTAGGTTTCCAATATTCCTAAGTTTACTCTACCACGTACAGGATACAGCGTGAAGCTTAATCCTTAATCCTCAATACTTAATTCTTAATCTTTAATTCTTCACATCTACTCCCTAATCTTTAATTCTTCACATCTACTCCCTAATCTTTAATTCTTAATCGCTTATCCTTATTCTTTAATACCTAGTCCTTAGTACTTAACTCTCAATCTTAAATTTATCATCTATAATTCTTAAATTCTTAAACATCTACAATTCTTAATTTTTTTTTGTGCAACTGTAAGCGGGATAAGTATAGGATCTTCTCGCATAGTAAGAATGGCATATTTTCTATCATCCTGCAATTTTTTCTTTTTAGTTCTTTTTTTCCTATTTAGGGTTGGAAAATGTCAACCTCAGCTAATCGATCGTACTCCATAATATTTATTATCGAACCAAATAAAGATTAATTTAATTGAAATATTGTAATAAAGTGCATTATGTTTCAATTTTATTGATTTTTTTTATATATAAAGGTTCCGACCCTCAAAAGATAAAAATGAAAACCTTATAGGATCATTTTGTCCGTTTGTCCATTTATCAAAAACATTTATTTTGAGGTCGCCTGGAGGTATCAAGTTAAAATTGGTAAGAGCACAGAAGAAATATATTTTGCTGCATTTTAATATTAATATTATTAATAATTTGGTTTTAGTAATAAGGCAAAGTGTGGCGTTAAGTTCCATAATGAAATTCTTCAAATGTAATTTCTCGGTGGAAATGGAGAACGGAGTGTCTTAGGTTTCCAGGTTCCTTCTACCTACCCCGCTAAATACGGGACGCTGTACGTGAAACCAAAAAAAAATCATGTTACCTCAAGCCGGAATAGAATACGCATTCAACAAATACCCACTTAAATACTTCTCCAAAGAACAACAATATTGTTTTTTTTTAGCTTCACGCTATGTGTACGGGATACACATGGCAGGGTAGACAGAGGGAACTTGGGAACCTAATGTTAAGACACTCCGTTCCACTTACGTTCCCCACTGTCCACTGAGTTTGAGGCATTGCGTGTTGAGTGGCGGAAGTCAACGCCGCGCTTAGCCTTTATACCAGAGCGAAGAAATGAAACATTAAATATTTAAATTGAAAATTTTCAATATTTCATTTCCTCGAGTGGGGATCGATCCCACTACCTGTCGGTCACACGCTTGTGCTACTGTGCCATGATAGGTCTCACACAATATTGTAATTTTATTTTTCTCGTAACTTCACGTAACATAGAAATATATAAATGAATTACAGTTAGACTAAGTAGCGTACCCTTAGCTAATTCACTCACAAAATTGCCTACTGTTTAACGTAAGCTGTAAATGAGGATGTAAGGTTTAATACAATTTTATTTGCTTTTAGGTAATTGTGAGTCATTTTTTGTACTGTTTCACGCTTTTTCCCGTTAAATAGGTTATGTTAGGTTAGATTAGCTTCACGCTGATTCCCGTAAAGCAGGGTAGGTAGGGTAAATCTAGTATTAAGACAATTTTTCGGTTTCCATCGAATTTTTTTGGCTTTGTGTAGTCTGATGAAAAAATTAAAATAATTTAAATAAAGCAATTATTTCACTATCTGAGGCCTGTCGTGGTGCAATGGCACAATTGTGTGACGGTTCAACCGACAGGTTGGACTGGGTTCGATCCCCAGTCGAGGAAATAAAATGTTTAATATTTTCAATTTAAATATTTCATGTTTCACTTCGTCGCTCTGGTAATAAGGCAAAGCGCGGCGTTGAGTTCCGCCACTCAACACGCAATGCCTCAAATTCGGCGGAAAGTGGGGAACGGAAGTGGAACGGAGAGTCTTAACACTAGGTTCCCGGGTTCCCGCTGCCTACCCTGCCTTGTTCGGGATACAGCGTGAAACTAAAAAAAAATCGAATGATATGACTACTAGATATATGTATATTTTTAAATAATTAAGTAAAAGTTGATAAAATTAATTATTTAATTGTGACGCAATGTCTTTAAAAATAAATGTCGTCACACGAGGTTCCCCCTGTGTACTTGTCGAATATAGAAAGGTTCCCATATGAGTGTTAAACCTTAAAAAGTAATACGCTTGTAAATCGAATTTAGTTGCTATCAAGTTGTTCAAACGCTTGCACAGAATGTAGAATTTGGTGCGAAAATTCTATTATGTCGGGTCGGTCTTAGACGGAACTCATCTAGGGGTGTGTTTTAATAGTTATAAATATAAGCAGAGAAAATCTATTGTTAAGACAATCCTTTTCTTATACACAGCCCAATATCTGAATCATTATCTGAATAGCGGTAGTTAACGCCGCGCAAAATTTAAAGTATTTTATTTTTTCAATTGGGTCGAATCGAGTTATCATTTTGTATAGTGCCAAGAATTATTTGGAAGTTACAAATTGATTGACAAATTGAAATTTATTTATTTATTTATTTATCGGCTTCACGTTGTATCCCGCACATGACAGGGAAGGCAGGGAAAACTTGGGAACCTAGCCTAACCTAAGACACTCCGTTCCACTGAATTTGGTGCATTGCGTGTTTAGTAGCGGAACTCAACTCCGCGTTTTATCTCACTAGCAACTTTCACAGGAAATGAAAATTTCATTTCTTCAAGTGTGTATTGAATCCACAACATGTCGCATTTGGCTGCTTTTACAATAGACAGGCCTCGTTCGACAGCAATATTTATTTGCATTCCTTATTCAAATATTTTTTTTATGTTAATTATACAGATTAATTATAAGTAACCTGTTATTATTATCAACGTTTAAGCCCTTTTGGAGGCTAGAGAATAGAGAGGCATAACTCTATTTTTTTTGCTAATATAGGTTAGGCTAGTGATTTTTTTAAATAATATTTTTTTTAGCTTCTTTTTTAGCACAAGGCAGGGTAGGCAGAGGGAACCTGGGAACCTAGTGTTAAGACACTCCGTTCCACTTCCGTTTTCCCCACTTTCCGCCGAATTTGAGGCATTGCGTGTTGAGTGGCGGAACTCAACGCCGCGCTTTGCCTTATTACCAGAGCGAAGAAATGAAACATTAAATATTTAAATTGAAAATATTAAATATTTCATTTTTACGACTGGGCATCGAACCCAGAACTTGTTGGCTACAGCCACACGCTTGTGCCGCTGCGCCACGACAGGCCTCAATTAAAGTACTATATACATTCGTCGTTTTTATAAGGTGTTTTTTTTTGTTTAAACGAAAATAAAAATAGACAAACTGAAACTGAAAGTTACCAACCCTAAAAAAGTCTTTCTAACGCAATACGCGATACCTGGAAAGGTATTTTATAACACGTCTACAAACACATTAAGTATTTCATATTTCAAAACTGAAATATGTTACAATTATGTGCTCCATTATAATGTTGAATTTTAATTTATCTTAACTTTACACTGTATCCCTTCCATAGCAGAGTCCAAAGAGGGAACCTGGGAACCTATTGTTAAGATGCTCCGTTTTTCCTAAGACACATCCATTCCCCACTTTCCGCCACATTGAGACGTTACGTGTGGAGTGGCGGAACTCAACGCCGCGCTTCGGTACCAGAGCGAGGTGAATAAAGCTTCACAATACTCCCATACATAGGTGGATACTCGGTGGGAACATAAAAACTAAGTGCTAAGACACTCGTCTATTTTGAAACTTTCTCGTTCTCCACTTTCCGCCGATTTGAGACATTTTGTGGTGGAATTTAACGCCACGCTTTGTTATCTGAGCCCAAAAATGAAAATATGAAATAATTTACTACTTCTAGTGGAAATCGAACCCAGAACCATCCGTTTACAACCTTATAACATAGAATCACGACAGACTCATATATAACAATAACAGTTAAAATTATATTAAAGATCCATACGTTAAATAGCCGACTCCCACATGGGCAATGAACAACAAATATGATCGAGTTTCAAACTAAAACTCATATAATTTATACCGGAAAGCGTTCGCATCCTATGAAATAGTAGGTATTTCGAGATCAGAATAGTAAATTTGGCTTATTATTGGTAAACTAGCCATTATGGTTTAATGAAATGAAATGTGTATGCAAATCTTGATTAAACTTAAATTTGGTGGAGATTGGGGTTGTGTTTGACTCTAGGTTCCCATGTTCCTTCTGCCGTGTGCGGGATGGAGTGTGAAGCTAAAAAGATTGTAAAAAACTTATTGATATACAATTCTTTTTTTTAATTATATTTTTTTTGTATTTTTCTTAGTTCTGCGCTGTATACCGTACATAGAAGGTAGAGAGTTGAGAGTAGACGGAACCTAAATTATGACTCTACGTTCTCTTTAATGGAGTAGCGGCACTACCCTCGTCGTTACAAAAGCAAGGAAATAAAAATATGAAACATTTCATTTCGTTGAGTGACCTGTCGCAGCGCAAAGGCACAAGCGTGCGACTATAAACGCGACAGTGTATGGGTTAAACCTCCACTAGCGATAATTATATATTTAATATTTTCTTCTCTTCGATCTGGTAATAAGATAAAAACGCGGTTGAGTTCCGCCATTCAACACTCAATACCTCAAATTCTGCGGAAAGTGAGGAAAGGTGATTGATTGTCTTAACACTAGGTTCCCATGTTCACTATCTCTTCCTCTTTACTTTGTCTCTCTCTTTCTCTCTCTCTCTCTCTCTCTCTCTCTCTCTCTCTCTCTCTACCGTATGGGGAATACAGCAAAAAGCTTATAAAAAGAGGAATTCAGACCTACTACATGTCGCAGTTACAGTCGCACGCTTGAGACTCTGTGTTGAGACTTGCAAAACGAATGTCTTTTTTAAAACTGCCAACATATGAAAAATATTTTTATAAAAAAATTACATCAATAAATATCTGTCGAACCCAGAACTATTCACGATCCTGAAAGTGAAAACTTTCAACTCGTCTCCAATTCAGTTTGAAACGAAGAAAGTGTCTTAACACTAGGTTTAGGTTCCCTCTACTTCCCCTTCTATACTGGATAAC
>DWMZ01003973.1:0-12172 GCA_018249855.1 Eueides tales michaeli | reverse complement strand
ACCATATCGGTCATTTTGAATCTCAGTCCGTTCTTACCGCACTTCACCTGTAGACATGGACCGTGTGTGTTTCAAAGTTAATAATGTTGAATACTCTGGTATGTACTTGATTCTTTTTTAGCTTCACACTGTATCCTACGCATAGCAGGGTACGCAGAGGGAACTTGGGAACCTAGTGGTAAGACATTCCGTTCTGGTTCCCACTTTTCGCCGAATTTTAGGCATTGCTTGTTGAGTGGTGGTACTCAACGCCGCGCTTTATCTTTGTTATCAGAGCGAAAAAATTATGAAAACATTAAATATTTAAATATTAAATATTTCTTTTCTTGGATTGGTAATCGAAACCATAACCCGCCGCATTTACAGTCACACGCTTGTGCCCCTGCGCCACATTACTCCATAATTTTTATTTAATTAATTCTAGAATCCTGAAACTTAAAACAGTATAGCGTAAGCCATTTTATTTCCTATAAAATTTTCGTTCTCCATATTCCGCTGCATTTTTGAGACATCCAGTTTCGAAAGTCAACACTGAACTCTGCCTCATTAAGATATCTATGAAATAAAACTATTGTATATATTTCAATTCCCCGAAAAGATATCACACAACTATTTTGATGACAATCGTACGTTCTTGCCTTTGCGATCGCATTTTTAAAGTGCAATGTTTAATCATAAAAATCTTTTGTTTATCTTTTATATTGATCTCAGGTTTTGGATTCGATCGTGGGGATCGATGGGAGTGTCTTAACACTCAGTTTCCAAGTTCCCTCGCTCTACCTTGCCATGTGCGGGATACAGCGTGAAGCTGATTTCTTACATGAAATATATATTGACTAATACAAAGCCACTCTCTTTTCTATGCGTCGATATTAGTAGGTACTATATAGGTTATGTATATTGTAACAAGTAAAATATTGAATAAAATACCTTATTCTAAATATAATAAATGCGTCTGTGCGAAAATTCTGTTGATATAAATATTATAAACTAGTAATGATACAAATGTGTGTAACTATAATTTTTTCCTTATGTTATAAACCTTTCTCAAAAACTAAACGACAAACGTTTACATTTCTTAGTTTAAGGTTTGAAATTAACTTGATATACGCGTATGTATTATACTCGTATATATAATATATTGAGATATACATTGTCGTGGCATGCGTGGCTGAAATTTTTGTGTACTTCTCTGTATCTCTCTTTCAGTTTGTCCGGTCTAATATCCGGAATAATCGATTTATATGTGATTTTCACGATTTCAAGAAAAAAGACTCAGAGAAAATCATGTAAAATAAACAAAACACATTTTTTTAAAAGCGTAGTCGACTTTTTCTAAAAAATAACTAATCTTTAAATTAGATTTAAAAACAACCTTTAACTGTTAAAATGCAACATTGTCGGTTCATTAAATAAATTAAATTGCAGCATAAGTAAGCATGTTCACGCATGGCTTAACCGTATCACATTTTGGAAATTATTGTAATTAATTTATTAATTGTGATTTTCCGTTAAGTATTGATTATATTATTATCAATACGTTATATTCTAGTCGATACCTAGTTAGCCAATCATATATAATTATCAATATAGCTTCAAGGTGTATCCCGCAGTAGTAGTTGTAACCGAGTGAACTCGTTAAGACATTGCGTGTCGGAGCTCAACACCGCGCTTTCTCTCGTAACCAAAGCGATGAAATACAAACTCTACCGTAAAATACATTATAATTTACGCCATTAGTGTAAAATCGCCTCATTCATCTGTAACCGCGACAGGTCCAAGGTTCGATCCACACTTGAGAATTTTTTTAATATTAAATATCAAAAAAATATATCAAACACTTAATGTCATTGAGTACGAATTAAAGACCGTAATCCACCTAAATAAAGTCCCTCTAGAACGGTTAAAGAACTTTCGATAATTGCCATTTTTTTAATAATAAAACATGAATTACGTAAAGAATATATTAGTGATCATTGAAACTGAAATATAAAATTTGAAACTAAATTGTTACTGGATCGTTGAAATTTTTCTAAGACCATAGTGGCATAGTGGTACAAGAGTGTGACTGCAAATGCCAGAGACGGAACCCAATGCCGTGCTTTGTCTTCTGACAAAAGAAAAAGGAAAGTGGAGCGCGGAGAGCCTGGACACTACCTACGGGATAAAAAGCACAGTGTTTCTCTTTTAAGGAGATTTCAGTCTCTATACATCATCACTTTTTCAAAGTCTTACTTAGGGTTGCCTAGCGAAAGTCAACTTTGTCTTACCAAATACGATGAAATAAAAACAATTAATTTCTCCGAATGAGAATCGAATCCACAACCGTCGTTGTTACATTTAAACACTACGATGCCACCGTGGCTTCTTATTCTAAAGGTAAATTATAGTAATTTTACCCAAAGTATTCATCTATTTTTATTAAGACTGATTATGTAGCTATAGTTATGTCGAAATTGCGTTACGCAACAAATACCTTTATTTTGAAGGCGATTTACATTCTAAGACCACTTTTCACTGTCAAAGATATTGGTAAAATATTAATTAAAAAAATTGTGTATATATTAGGCAAAAAAAAAGAAAAAAAAATGTGTATATTTCTTGGTATGTCACTCGAAAATTCTTTTCGTGGATTACGTAAAGTTAACGTTATGTAAAAACTTATACAAGTTTTATGTGACAAAATTGATATTATTGGCAACCAGACCAAAACCACATTACTTTTAGGGATGATTTTTTAATTCTTGTAAACTATTTTGTAGTATTAGGGTAAGTGCCTAATTATACACATATTTATACATTATTTCTTAAGATCCATCAACAAAATAGATAAAAATTTACAATTACAATAATTTTATAATGTTCATTTGACATTTTACAATGTTTATTATCTAAGCAATTATATATCTGTATTGATGCTAAGTAAAAAAAATTGCTATGGTGATGCATTGATAAAATGTCTGGCTGTGAATGTTATGGTTGTACGTTCTATTCTCACTCGGGGAAATTAAACATTTTTTATTACTATAAAATATCTACAAAAAGATGCAACCTAAGGATAAACATATCGGTCAAGTGCGAGTAGCACTCGCACACCGAGGGTTCCATATCGATTTAAGCAATATAGGTCAATGAAAAGAACAACTCATAAATAAATAAATGCTAAGTGTGTGAACATAATCACTTAAGTTGTATGTATGTATATGTATATATATATATATATATATATATATATATATATATATATATATATATATAGCCCAATTTTCTAGGATTTTGCGTTTTGAATACTGCGAGCGAAGCAGTCCCGTAAAATACAAACGTATGGCTATATAGTGAGAGTTAAATGTGTCCAAACTGCAAGGATGAAGAATATTTATGTTAATTTAGCGTACTATATTAAGAAAAAACTAATGTTAATTTAGCATAATGTATTAAGAAAAAACTTATGTAAATTTTACATAATATATTAAGAAAAAAAATATGATAATCTTATAAAAAAATCATGCTAATTTAGCAAAAAATACTTACGAATATATTTATGTTATTAAGCAATTCCTAAACTATCATCTAAGGTCTTCTGCCTATAATTCGTGAACTAAAAAATCTCTTTTTTCCAGTGGGAAATGAAGTGGACTCAAACACAACACTTTTAGACTTTATTAGAACAAAATTGAACCTTCGTGGTACAAAGTACATGTGTTTGGAGGGAGGCTGCGGTGCGTGCATCGTTAGTGCGTCTACTTCTCTGGGAGAAACTCCTCATGGGGTGAATTCGGTAAGCGTGTTTGTTTATTTCACCTTCACGCTTAATCCCGCTTAACACGCAAGGATAAATTAGGGTTAAGACACTCACACACTCTTTCCGAGTTGCCTAACTTAACGAATTTTTGTTGTCTTATTACCAGGAGGTAATGAATTTCCTCAGGGGGATTTGAACTCACAAGCGTCTTTTTATCCAGATGCCGTTCTACTGTGCCATGAGGGCCTTTTTACTATGTTCATCCATTTTATCATTTTTTAAATGAAAATATAAATATAGATTAAAATTAATAATATTAAATAATAATAATTAAATAAAATTTTAATAAACAGATAAACAGAATTTAAATACATTTTTGACATAATATTACACAGTACAGTAGTTTCGGTGTTGAGGAAGCAGTCAAAGTGACTCTAATTTATGTTGTTAGTCATAAATTTCACTAATTTTAAGCATTAACTAGCGTTATCTCACTATCTACTAGAATTTTATTTAAATTACTGTCTAAATAAAATACTGTCTGTCTGGTTTTAAGAAATAGTTATAACGGTAATTTAAAAATGTAAGTTTATTTGCATATTTTTTTTACAATTGTTTTACATATATATCATAATGTCTTGAAATTATTTCTTAAAATAAATAATAGACAAAAAAATATTAAGTATACGAGGAAGCACAACACCATGCACAATTTTTTTTTTTACTTTTTAATACATTTTTCACAAAAACATTTCAAATAAAATGTTTATTGTTTTTAATTATTAAATGTTCATCGGTGCTTAATAAGTATGAAACGTTTCAAATAAATCCAACGTTTCGAAATCGATCAAAATCACGTTTAAAGTTTCCGTTACAAACAAAAAGATACATACGAAGATATAAAAAGCGCGTTAAACTCAGCCAAGCGTTTTTATTATGCCATACTTTTTTTCTGTAGCCGACAGGCGTTTAATGTCATATTTTTTTGTCTATAGTAGACAGGCGCCTCATATACGATGGTTCTATAATATACCTAATTTAAAAAAATATTTCATATTGTTGTTAAATGACGAAACTAAATAATGCCCTTGTCTTAAGCCAACCAGGATATCCGTACACGCATTAAAAAATCGTTTCTTAACTACTCAAAGCTTATTATAATATTCATGTATGTCTTAACTGTATAAGGTCATCGTGGTGTAATAGTATAGGTTTGATTCCCAGTTCGAGAAATAAATTATATAATGAATATACCGCCTTGCAACAAGTTACGGCGTTGAGCTAGGCTACTTACGAGTAGCACACGATGTCTCGAAAATTGATCTATGGAAACGGAGTGTCTTAACACTAATTTACCACGTCTTAATTGATCCATTTGCACATTTTGTGTAAATTTAGAGGCAAACTAAATCAAGTGTATTGTACTGATTATATATTTTAGTTTTATTTATGTATAGGTTTTTACCTTTAGATAACGTCGATTATGGCAACATAAAAGAATAATTGGTCTCTTATAAGAATCTTCATAATTTTTTTTTAGTAACAAAAGGTACGGACCCTGAGTCCGTAGTATAATAAATAAAGGTCATAAAAAAACCCCCTAATTTCCCTCTCCCTACCCGGTTACATGTTGAATACAGAAAAAAAGCTAAAATAAACCATTACAGTGTATGGTGTCAGTAACATCATGTCAAGATTGGGATATAACGACTATTGAGGAGATTGGCAATCGTTTAGACGGCTACCATCCTATACAGACGACGCTCGCTGAAAACAATGGTACTCAATGTGGATACTGCAGTCCGGGATGGGTCATGGCGATGTACAGGTTATATTTTTATAATTTATATATGAAATAGGTAAAAAAAATTGCATATTAATTTTGTTTTATGATACAAAGAAATATTTTTACTCACTCTAATACTTTTAAATTTACGCTGTATTCTGTAAATGGCAGGGTAGACAGAGGGAATTTGGGAATGTAGTGTTAAGACACTCTGTTCCGTTCACCAATTACCACTCAAATTAAAGCATTGCTTGTTGAGTGGCGGCACTCAACGTCGCACTGTGTTGTTGCTTGCTCGAAGAAATCAATACATTAGATATTTAAATTGAAAATATTATTTTTTTTATTACCTCGAGTGAGAATAGAACCTTATGCCCCTGCGTCTCGTCAGGCCTCTAATGTATGTCTCTATTATTCTGCATCAAAATTTACAAAACAATATGATTTATTTCGTAATGAACTTGTCAATATGCTTTGTTAATTTGAAGATCCACGATGAACCTTTCATAATCTAACTATATTTATATTTTAATAATTAACTTCAATAATTTTCCGCACTGATTGTTGTGGGTCTGATTAACGTTAACGAATAGAGATTACCATAAATCCGATTGATATTAGAGCGCAGAAAGTAAAATTATGCCGCTGTTGCCGAGAAAAATAATACATAATTTCTTGTTGTTATAATATGGCTATTACTATTAATTTTATATCACGCTAATGTATTAGCTATCACTACCAAATACTTAAGTTTTGGAAAAGCGGCCTAAATATAAGCAGGGTAGCTATAGATAATGTTTTTTTCCTTGTGAAACTGCATTAATATTTGCTAATCACTTTTAAATTAACATTTATTTATATCCATTTGAACGAGTGGATAAAACTACCGAACAAGCTAGTTGACAATATTTTTTTAATTTTAAATAAAAATTTCAGCCTTATGAAAACAAAGCGTTTGACTATGCTCGAAATAGAACAGTCATTTGGTAGCAACGTTTGTAGGTGTACAGGGTATAGACCAATATTAGAGGCTTTTAAAAAATTCGCATCAGACGCGCCAAATCCTGTAGAAATATCTGATATTGAAGATTTGAAAATTTGTGATAAAACTGGTGAAGAATGTTCAAAAACAAAATGCGAAGACGCCGATTGGTGTTTTGTTAATAAAAATGAAGTTCTTAATGAAGTCAAATGTTTATACTTGAAAGATAATAGAATTTGGTATAGAGTTGAGACACTCTCTGACATTTTTGTTATATGGGCAGAGACAGGAGTAAAGTCCTATACTTTGGTTGCTGGTAATACTGGTAAAGGTAAAATCACTATTTCACTATGTTTATTATAAGTACTTACTTATTTATGTTTTGTCCACTCAAAACTTGAAAACGTTTCAGGTGTTTATCCAATCATCGAATACCCAAGGATTCTTATAGACATTTCTGGATTATCAGAACTAAAAGGATTTTACATTGATCAGAATTTGGTACTTGGTGCTGGAACTACTCTTACAGATACAATGAATATTTTCGATAAAATAGCAAATTACGACTACTTTAGTTACCTAAGAACGTTTAACGAACACTTAAAATTGGTAGCTCATATTCCTATTAAAAATGTAAGTATTTGTAATAAAATCTAAGAATCATTGGTATTTTATGTAGCTTAGGTCAAACATGATATCACTGCTGGTCGATTGCTGGAGTCAAAAATGTATCTGACTATTAGAATTCTTTAGGAGTTTCTAGTAAATTATGGGAGATTAAGTGTTTTCTTTTTCGACGCTATGGTGACAAGACAAAGCGCATTATTGAATTCAGCTACTCAACACGCAACGATTTCATAATTAGGTAATGCAAGTGAGTGTCTTAAGACCATTTTCCTCTACCGTGCCATAAGTGAGATACAGCTAGAACCCACAAAAGCAACTAAATCTTTACAATTGGCTATTATGATAAACAATTTTATTATTTTTAAAAAGATTTTAATGTAATGCAATTTGTTTTGTACTTTTTAACAACGTGATAAAGCTTCGATTGACTTATATAAAAGTTACAGTGATTTAAAACTAATTAAAAATTTTTACAAGACAATATTTGATTGTAATCTTTATGGAGCAATAAAGACTTTAATAAAACTGAATTATTAAAGCATTCTCCGTTAATAATTGGATTTAAAAACATAATTAAGACGTAAAAACGTAAGACATGCGCGGTAGTGTCGCAGAGACATAAGCGTGGGACCGTAAATACGACGATTACGGGTTCAATTCCCAATCGGTTAAATAATTTTGGCAATACATTTTTTTCGCGCTCTGGTAACAAGATATATTCGTCGAGTAAGTTATAGTTATACGGGCCGACTATGGAGACATTTATCAGGTTGCATGTACAAAATGTAGCCAGGGCCATCCCTCTATGGTAGATCTTGCTTATATTTAAATTTTGTTTATGTTTAGATATTTAATTAATTTTGTTTGTATTTTGTTTTACTAACATAGTTCTTAAGTTTTTCTATTGTACTAACCAACTATGAGCCGATGTTGCTTGAAAATAAAAGATTTTTATTTTATTTTTATTTATTTTTTATAGTCTATATATAAATGATCATATATGTATTTATTTAAAATTTTAAAATCAAATACTAATTTATATAAATATATAAGTTTATTTAGTTGATAAATATCAGAGATTCTGTATTTAAAAGGTCCAAATATAAATCGACAAAAAAACATGAACAACATAACACGATATAAAGATATTTTTAAAGTACCATGACGTTTCAGATAGCGACGTTGGCTGGAAATTTAATGCTCAAAAATCGTAATCCTGAGTTCAAATCTGATATATTCCTTCTTTTAGAGACAGTTGGAGCTCAGCTTGTTATTTGTGAGTATCATATTCTTATTTTCTTGTTAATGTCATGATGTATTTCTTAAACGACAGACTAAGAAAAGAAAGTTTAGGAATTTAGTGAGATGAGACACTACGTTCCCATTAAGTTACTTTGGTTTTCTATTTCCTCTGAAATTAAAGCTTTTCATATTGAATAGTGGAACTCAACGCCGTGTTTGTCTCGTTGCGAGTGTTAAATAATTTTGGCAATACATTTTTTTTTACATGACAATCTTCATCGAATTTACAGTCACTAGCTTGTGCCCCTGCGGCAGACCGAGAGGCTTCTCAAAATTACAAAATTCAACTAAAGCAATGTGGTGAAAAAAATTGGTTACCCTAATAATGTAGGGCGTTGTAATTCAATTCTAAACTCACTCACTCAATGCCGCATTTTGTCAATTTGTGAATTTTTCAATGGTCTTATTTATATTCATTACCCTTCAAATTCAAATTCAAACAATTTTATTCAAAATAAGAAGTACAAGCTTAGTTTTTTGAGCGTCAAACAATTTTCGACTAGTTCGCTAAAGTTACTGCCTCAAACCTGAGAAGAACTGGCGAAACAAACTCAGCGTGGCATGTCTTTTTATTTAAACCTTGCGCACCTTGTCATGTCCCATATCATTCATTACAATGAAAATTATAAATACCAACCATATATTTATTTATTTATTTATTTATTTATTTATTTATTTATTTATTATTTTATTTATTTATTTATGCAAAATGTACTGAACGCTTTTAAATATTGATTAATAATTACACTTAAAGTTCGTTGTAATTACGATTAATTATCTTTATATTGATATGAATACAAGAATGCAGATTTTTTTTATAATTGAAAATCCTTTTTACAAGTAATATTTAAATTAAGCCAAGGTGGCGCAGCGTATGACTGTAAATGTCAGGTTCGATTACAACACAGATTAGGAATATTTTTTATTTATTTCGTTACGTATAAAAGACAAACGCGCCAATATTTTCTTAGAGACTCGTTATTTACGAATTACGAATACTATAGTTTTTTTTCAGCCTCACTCTGTATCCCACACATGGCAGGGTAGGCAGAGGGAACATGGGAACCTAGTGTTAAGACACTCCGTTCCACTTCCGTTTCCCACTTTCTGCCGAATTTCAGGCATTGTGTGTTAAGTGGCGGAACTCAACGCCGCGTGTTTGCCTTATTACCAGAGCGAAGAAATGAAACATTGAATATTTAAATTGAAAATATTAAATATTTAATTTCTTTGAGTGGGGTCGAACCCACAACCTGTCGGTTACAGTCACACTCTTGTGCCGCTGCGCTACGACAGGCCTTATTATTTTTGTTAAACTTATTATAATTTTTAGGTTAATAAGTAATGTAGATAACATTAACAGCACTAAAAAGAAAATATATGATATTTTTTATAGTAAACATCAATTCCTTTTTTTTTAAATATGCACGCCCGTATTTTATAATTTTTTACTTCAATTCCTATGTTTATATATATTTTTACAAACGTAACGCTTAATACTGATGCCAAGACACTCTGTTTTTCAAATTTCGCTCAAATTTGATACAATGCGTATAAAGGTAGCAGCGTTCAACGCCACGCAGTGTCTTAAGAAAAATAACCTCTTGAGTGAGGATTGAACGTACAACCATCCGATTCACTATCATTTGTGCTACAAAGGCCTCAAAATTTATACCTAAATTCATGTTGCGTGCAAAAACTTGTAATAATTAACATAGAGGTGTAATTTTGCGAAGTGCAAATGTCTTGTATGTAACGATTATGTTTTATAACGCCGTTATCTTTTAATTTAATCCGAATGTACCTACCACATGAAGATATGACAACCGTTTACTAAATTATTCATTTCCTGTATAGATAATTCCTATTCTGTATGATTCATAACTTTTTATTATATATAAGTTGAAGCATGTCCTGGCGCAGCGGCACAGTGTGACTGTAACCGACAGGTTGTGGGTTCGATCCCACTCGAGGAAAGAAAATATTTAATTTAATAGTTTAAATTTAAATATTTAATGTTTCATTTCTTCGCTACGGTAATAAGGCGAAGGCGCGCCATCGAGTTTCGCCACTCTACACGCAATGCCTCAAATTCGGCGAAAAGTGGGGAAGTGGAACGGAGTGTCTTAACACTATGTTTCCAGGTTCCCTCTGCCTACCCTGCCATGTGTAGGTTACAGCGTGAAGCTCAGAGTGAGAGAGAGAAAACAAAATATTAACAATATTTTATATTTTTGCGATTATCATACATTTTAAATTAAACAAATTTAACTGGATTAATCACGTTTATTGAATTATAAACATTTTTGGTAATCTGATGTTTTGAATTTGCAATGTTTCGTGGTCACAAGTAAACATAATTATACAAATTTTAATATTCTTTTCAAAAACAACCTTTCTAAATCTTTTTAATTCTATTGTATATTGCAAAAATCTGTTATCTCTCTGATTTTGTTGCGTTAACCATTTTAGATTAACAAAAATATTGATTATATACAATGTTATTGTCATAAGAACCCGAGGTAGGCCAAATTTTAAGCTTAATCGGACAGTCGGCGCACAAGCGCGGCGTTGAGTTCCGCCACTCAACACACAATGCCTCAAATTCAGCGGAAAGGGGGGAATGGAAGGCGGAGTGTCTTAATACTAGGTTTTCCAGTTCCCTTTGTCTACTCTGCAATGTGCGGGATACAGCGTGAAGCTTTATATTGGTGGTAAAAACACACAAAATAATTTATCTATATTGTTCTATTATCTTTTTATGTACTTACCTAAACCAAGGAGCATATGAAATTTGATATCGTAAAATAAAAACAAATTAATTATCTGAATTATTTTATTTTCCTGTGACAAAGTCGTTTTATATAAATATTTTACGCCTTTAAAATTGACCTCTTCTTTTAAATAAACGTTAACAAACATTATGATTACATCAAATATGTAAATAACATTTTTTTATATGATAAGTAATACATAGGAAACTCCACGTAGATATTGAGTGATGGAACTCAACGCCACTCTTTGTCTAGGTAGGTACTGCAACGAAAAAAAAAATCATGCTGTGTCCTGCACATGGCAGGGTAGGCAGAGAGAACTTGATAACCTAGTGTTAAGACACTCAGTTCCATTTCCTGCTATTCAATCAGGTGACAAGGGTCAGGCGGCGTCTTAAAACAACTTTTATACATAATAATAATATTTTCTTTTTTATTTATTAGTAATAGCTCCAGGATTTAGGAAAGTGGTATCTATGCAAGATTTCCTCAAACAAGATATGACGGCTAAGATCATGTTAAGCATAATTTTACCTCCATTGAGTAAGGCACATAAAATAGTCACTTACAAGGTACTATACAAAATACTTATTTAGAAAAATTATAAAATTCGAACGTAGCAGGATTTGAACCCGCCTCTTGAAAACCGTAAAAGGTTGGACCTTACAGCAAAATTGAAATAGTTTTCTTTCCTAAGTGTGAATTAACACTTAAAAATTTGTAAAGATACTATAACTATTGTAAAATAGCCTATTTATTACAGTTCTTTAAAAATTAAAATTATTTCATTTAAAAGAAAATGTATATCTTTTTTTATTAACGCATTAACATGATATAATTTGTAGCTAAAAATGTTGAAACATATAGTATAAGTTACGGAGTTCACGCCTGTAAGATATATAATAAGAAATATAATTCATTTACTTCCTAGATTATGCCTCGATCTCAAAACGCACACG
>DWMZ01003972.1:0-12173 GCA_018249855.1 Eueides tales michaeli | reverse complement strand
TTTTTTTTTTAGCTTCACGCTGTACTTCCGTTCCCCACTTTACGCCGAATTTGAGGCATTGCGTGTTGAGTGGCGGAACTCAACGCCGCGCTTTGCCTTATTACCAGAGCGAAGAAATGAAACATTAAATATTTAAATGAAAATATTAAATATTTCATTTCCTCGACTGGTAATCGAACCCAGAACCTGTCGGTTATAGCCACACGCTTGTCCCGCTGCGCCACGACAGGCCATCATTATTTTGATTTACGAATACCTACAAATTATATTCGTGTATATAACAACAAGTAAAAATAAAAGACGAAATAATAATAATTTTTTATTACATGGCAATAATTGACAAATTATAAATATATTTAAAATTTAAAGTTAAGTCAATATTAAATGTGATATTATGCATACATATATTTTAATATTAAAGGCACTACATTTTTTAGACTAGCAATGTTAGCTTGTAATGAATAATAAATTTATAAAAAAACTTAATCAGTTGCAAAGCTCGAGTACATAAGGAATGATACGGCTATCAATTAGTAGTTGTTATGTTCAAGATATTTAAGATTTCTGTTGATTTGTTTTTGCCGTATAAAATTTGTGCTCTCTTGAATCGCGGGTATGTTTAAATGGCGTTCTCGGAGACTCAATTAATGTTGCTGGGCAAGTTCCATGGACGTGAGTGGTATATTCTCGCTTATAACTCGTGCCTCCGTCTCCCAAAACAAAACTTGATGTAGTACCGTGACGTACATGTCGTTCTACTTTTTCGATACGTTCATTCCTTTCAGATTTTTGAGTGTGATTAGATTTTGAGAAATGGCCGTAAGAACGAGCCTCCGATTGACCATAAAATTCTCCACCAACGCGAAGATTATCTCGAACAACTACACGCGGTTGCCGTTCTACAATCAGTGTAGACTGACCATCACGTTTTTGTTGGCGGCGGATATCGGCACTTTCATTTTGTTGGGATATTACAGACGCGTGATCGCGACCAGAACGATGCATTGAACTTATACTTTTTCTGTCAGCACTATGTGTCGAGTTACTTATATACTCTCCGCGCTCATTAAGATTTGTTATACTTTTTCTTTGTGCAGCTGCAGTAGAACTAATGGAGTGGTGGGCTTCAGTCGTTGAAGATACACCCTTTCTGTGGAGTACTGCATTTGAACTCGTCGTATCAGATACTAAATCTGATGTACGTTTGTGGTGTCCACTGCGTATCGTCTGGTCTGTTGATACAATAGGAGTTTCGCCTCCACCGTGCATAGCTCTCTGAAATTCGATGCTAGTCTTTGTCACACTATCACTTATTTGATTTCTGTTTACGCTATGTGACTGATGCACTGATGACACTTTAGAAATATTTTGCTCAATGTGACGTGCAGAAGATGAGGTTCCTGTTGATGAACGCTGCACTTGACGTTCGCTTGAACGTATATCACGATGATGTTGATCGTCAGAATGAGAAGATGAAGTCATGTGATGAATTGGCGATTCTGTAGTTGTTTGCTTTCTGTGAATATGATCACCTGTAATGTGTCTTTGTGATTGTTTAGCATTGACATGTGTCGAATGAGAAGTGTTCTTTTCGACATGACTCATTGATTGAGTAGATTGCGTTGTACTGTGTATGTTTTCCTGCGAACGGGTGTCTGAAGATAAGTGATCATGACGTTGGGTGTTCGAATATTGTCCGGAATTTATAATTTTCTGTGAAGATATTGCACCAATATCTTTTGCTAAATGTTCAGAGACTGAACTATTAGAAGATTGCTTTATATTATCAGTTCGCCCTTTTACAACATATGTATTGTTTACGGTATTTTGGACCATTTGTCTGTTATCGTTAATATTCATTTGTCCAGACGATACGGTGTTGCTCACAATGTCTCTGGTATTTTTATTATCAATATTTTTCAATGTTGGCTCTGATTTATCAGTATTAGTCACGACTTCAACATTTCTAGTTACATTTACCCATTTCCCTGCAATTAGTTTCTTTTCTGTAATTTGTTTTACTGTTTTATTAGTAGAAAATGAATGTTGAATATTTTTAGTATCACTTCTGTTTATAACATTTCTTTCCGTAGAATGTCTTTTATATGAATGATCTGTTGCATTCCGATTGATAATATCATGTGATGATGTGCTTAGATCCTTTGATGATGATATAGAAGAAGTGTTATGTAATTCATTACCATTTACATTTGATGGACTATCGTGACCTTTAATACCAGAAGTTATATGAGATTTTTCAACTACTTTATTATGAGTTCCCATCACTTTAGTAGTATGTATCTCTGAATGCGATTTTTGCACACTGCTATCATGATGCTTATCGGATATAGTTTTAGTAATGTATGATTTCATATCGTGATCTGGATGTGTATGTCTATCAATATCTGTTGCAGATTGATAATTGTTATAATTAATTAAATTATTTGTATCGTGAACCCTTTTACTCTCTTCAGGGCTAGAACGGCGGGAGGTGTGTCGTTCCTCTATAATTGAGTTAGAACTTTCCTTAGTTTGAGAATAATCAGATCTACTAATAGATGATGGATAGTTTTTATTTCCCTCGATATATAGATTGTCCTTTGGTCGAATAGGACTTGCTCGCTCGCTTGTCTGCAACTGTGGCTTAGTAGGTTGACCAAAATGTTCTACAGGCTTGCTACCTTGTGGTTGCTTCCCTGGTCCGTATGTAGGCATTTCTCTAGATTCATCACCGGGACGTCGTTCTGATAAATTAGGCCTAAAAGTGTCCCAAGGCCTTTCTCCATTCTTATCATTTGGTCTCTCTCCTGAGCTAGGATTCAATATTGGCTTCTCTCCTGCTTTGTCTACTTGTCTGTTACTCGGTCTCTCTCCTACTCTATAATGAGGTGTCCTTTCTGGTTTATCACCCAACTTTTCGTTGGTTTTATACTCAGGTCTTTCTTCTGGTCTATCACTCTTTGTAGAACGGTCACCTTCTCTACTTCCAGGTTTGTCCCATTTAGGTCGTGAAGGTTTCCCATCTTTAGGAACAGACTCATCATTTTGACCCCTTGGTCGAGGAGAACGTCCGTGAGAAATGTTAGTAACTTCTGAAGTTTTCAGTGTCGTATAATGACTAGAGTCATCTTCAGTGTATTTAGAGTAGTGCTCAGAAACAGATGTTTTGTCATCGATATAATTATGTTCATGTCTCTTTATATATGTGGATTTATCGGGCTTCTGTCCATCTGTCGAATCTTTAGGCTCTTTAGGCTCATCTTTCTCTGGGTATGTAATAGCTGATTTAACATTTTGACTAATTTTGTAGTCATCCCTGCGAGTATGGTCTTCGAAAACACCCTCTATTTTAAGATTATCCTCTCTACGAGTTAATTTAACTCTTTGACCTTTTACAACACGATATGTATCAGAAGAGCGAATATTTTCCATTTTACCTTCCATCTTTAGATTATCCTCATGTTTAACAATAGATCTTCTATCACTTGTTACTACATTGTAGTCATTTCTTTGTTTCATATCTATAAATTCACCTTCTATCTTCAAGTTATCTTCTCTTCGGATTATATCGACCCTATCAACATTTTTACGAATATCCAAATCTCTTTCAATTGTTATATTATCAACATGCTTTATAAGTTTTCGTTTTTCAGCTGGCTGAGATGGGACTACTTCTGGTTTATAAAATTTACCATCTGGTTTTAAGTTATCTTGAGGTCTTACTACTGGTGCTCGTTCACCTTTGGTGGCATTATAATCATTTCGGACATGTAAATCAATAAATTCACCTTCTGTTCGTAAATTATCTTCATGTCTCTGTATAACAATTTTTTCAGTTTTGTCAATACGTTTGTAATCGTCTCTTGAGCGACGAACATCAATACTTCCTTCCATTTTCAAGTGGTCTTCATGTCTAACAACGTCAGCTCTATCTCCTTTAGTTATAGAGTAATCTGTTCTACGAATAACTTCCATCTCCCCTTCAGGCTTGAGATTATCCTTGGGTTTTTTAACTTCAGGACGTTCAGCCGGCCGCCAGTCGTCGCGTTTAGGTGTGTCAATTTTTCCTTCAGGTTTTAAATTATCTTGTGGTTTTTTAGGTGTTTGTCTCTCAGCTGGTTTCCAGTCTTCATGTTTTGGTTTTTCAAACTGTCCCTCTGGTCTTAAATTATCTTTAGGCTTTTTTACTTCCGGCTTTTCAGCTGGTTGCCATTTATCTCGCGTTGGAGTCTCGAAATGACCTTCTGGCTTAAGATTATCCTGTGGCTTTATAGGCATTTGTCGTTCAGCTGGACGCCATTCGTCTAGCTTAGGTTTTTCAAATTTTCCTTCTGGCTTAAGATTATCTACAGGTTTCTTTATCTCGGGCTTTTCAGCTGGTTGCCAGCTTTCTTTCTTAGGTGTTTCAAAGTCACCTTCAGGTTTTAGGTTATCTTGGGGTTTCTTTGGCGCTTGTTTTTCTGCTGGCTGCCAATGCTCTGGAGTACGAGAGTTAAATTCTCCTTCTGGTTTCAGATTATCTTTAGGTCTTTTTTGAGTTGGTCGTTCTGCTGGCTGCCATATAGTTTTTTCTGGAGTCGTGAAGTCACCTTCAGGATAAAGATTATCATCTGGACGACGTACAGGAGCTCGTTCACCAGGACGCCATTTCTCTGGTTGTCGTTTCTCAAATTCGCCTTCAGGATGTAAATTATCATGTGGTTTCTTAGGCTTTGGTCGTTCAGCAGGCCGCCATTCTTGTGACTTAGGCTGTTCAAAATCACCTTCTGGTCTGAGATTATCTTGTGGTTTCTTTTGTTCGGGACGTTCAGCAGGGCGCCATTGTTCCTTCTTTGGCGTTGTAAATTCACCTTCTGGTCGCAAATTATCATGTGGTCGACGTACCGGTTCACGATCACCAGGACGCCAATAATCAGGTTGTCGTTTTTCGAATTCTCCTTCCGGACGTAAATTATCTTCTGGTTTTTTAGGTTTAGGCCTTTCTGCAGGACGCCATTCTTCCTGTTTAGGTGTTTCGAAATCACCTTCAGGTTTCAGATTGTCTTTTGGTTTTTTTGGAGTTTCTCTCTCAGCTGGTCGCCATTCTTCGGATTTAGGTTTTTCAAAATCACCTTCAGGCTTAAGATTATCTTTTGGTTTCTTTTGAACGGGCCGCTCTGCTGGTTGCCACTCATCCGGTTTTCTTTGTTCAAATTGCCCTTCAGGTCGTAAATTGTCTTGAGGCTTTTTAGGTTTCGGCCTTTCAGCTGGCTGCCATTTTTCTTTGTCTGGCGTTTCAAATGCACCCTCAGGCTTAAGATTATCTTTAGGTTTCTTTTGCACAGGTCGCTCTGCTGGTTCCCAGTGTCTTTTATCCGGAGTAGTAAATTCACCTTCAGGCCGTAAGTTATCATCAGGCCTTTTAGGTGTCGGTCGGTCCGCAGGACGCCACTTTTCTTTCTCAGGAGTTTCAAAGTCACCTTCAGGTTTTAGGTTATCTTTAGGTTTTTTAGGCATTTGCCTTTCTGCGGGGCGCCATTCTTCGGATTGTGGTTGTTCAAATTCTCCTTCAGGTTTTAAATTATCTTTCGGTTTTCGTTGAACAGGACGTTCAGCAGGCTTCCATTCCTCATGATGAGGCACTTCAAATTGTCCTTCAGGCATAAGATTATCCTTTGGTTTCTTTTGGATAGGTCTTTCAGCAGGACGCCATGGCTCTTTATCGGGAGTTGAAAAGACACCCTCTGGACGAAGGTTATCTTCAGGTTTTTTAGGTTTTGAACGATCAGCAGGCCTCCATTCCTCTTTTACAGGGCTCTCAAATTCACCCTCTGGCTTTAAATTATCCTTAGGCTTTTTAGGAGTTGGTCTTTCGGCTGGACGCCATTCATCAGGTTTGTGTTGGTCAAATTCTCCCTCTGGATGAAGATTATCTTTAGGTTTTCTTTGGACAGGTCTCTCGGCGGGCTGCCATTTTTCTTTTGTAGGAGTTGTGAATTCACCTTCAGGTCGTAAATTATCTTCAGGCCTCGTTGGCTTTGGGCGTTCTGCAGGTCTCCATTCTTCATGTACTGGTGTCTCAAATTCACCTTCAGGTTTGAGATTATCTTCTGGTCTTTTTTGCTTGGGACGATCAGCAGGTCTCCATTCTTCTTTTGCAGGGCTCTCGAATTCACCTTCTGGCTTTAAGTTATCCTTAGGCTTTTTAGGAGTTGGTCGTTCGGCTGGACGCCATTCATCAGGTTTATGTTGGTCAAATTCTCCCTCAGGCTTAAGATTATCTTTAGGTTTTCTTTGGACAGGTCGCTCGGCGGGTCGCCATTTTTCTTTTGTAGGAGTTGTGAATTCACCTTCTGGTCGTAAATTATCTTCAGGCTTCATTTGCTTTGGACGTTCTGCAGGCCTCCATTCCTCATGTACAGGTGTTTCAAATTCACCTTCTGGCTTGAGATTATCTTCTGGTCTTTTTTGCTTGGGACGATCAGCAGGTCTCCATTCTTCCTTTAATGGACTCTCAAATTCACCCTCAGGTTTTAAATTATCCTTAGGTTTCTTAGCAGTTTGCCGTTCGGCAGGACGCCATTCGTCGGGCTTGTGTTGTTCAAATTCACCCTCAGGTTTGAGATTATCTTTAGGTTTTTTTTGGGCCGGTCGTTCAGCGGGACGCCACTTTTCTTTTTCTGGTGCGGTAAATTCTCCTTCTGGTTTTAGATTATCTATAGGTTTTTTAGGAGTTTGCTTTTCTGCGGGGCGCCACTGTTCGGGTTTGTACTGTTCAAATTCACCTTCTGGCTTAAGATTATCTTCTGGTTTCTTTTGAATTGGTCGCTCAGCTGGACGCCATTTTTCTTTTTCAGGAGTTGAAAATTCGCCTTCAGGACGTAAATTATCTTCAGGTTTCTTCTGTTTCGGTCGTTCTGTAGGTCGCCATTCTTCATGTATTGGTGCTTCAAAATCACCTTCTGGCTTAAGATTATCTTTTGGTTTCTTTGCAATAGGGCGTCTTTGATGTTTTTCTTCATAAGTCTTATATTCTTCTTGAGTAGTTGTTATATTTTCGATATCCTCAGAAGAATAGAACTTTTCAAAATCTTCTTTCGTCCATGTCCGACGTCGTTGAGGACGTTCTACTGTCGTACTTTTTTCTGTAAAATCTTCTTGGTTAGAAGTTATGAACTCAATTTCACCTTCATGTGTTAAATTATCTGTTTTACGTGTAATTAACGTAGTTCGTTCCACTGTATCTGTATAATCTATGTATTCCGATTTTGATGTTGTTTCTGTTGTCATATCTCCTTCTATTTTAGTCCAAGTATTTCGCCTTACCGGTTTAGGCCTTTCCACGGGTTTAATTGTATACTCGGTACGCGATGTTGTCGTATCTGGTAAAGAAAATGACATAATTTTATAACATGACATATAATATAGAACATATAAGATTTGAGAAATAATTAAAAAAGGAGCAACTAAAACAAGCATTAAATATAAATATTACCTGTGAACTCTCCTTCTGTAATAATATTATCAGTACGTCTGATAATTTCGGCTCGCTCTCCAATAACTTGTTTGTAATCTTCAGTAATACTCCTTGAAGTAGTAAAATCTCCTTCAGGCCTCAAATTGTCTTGTGGTTTTTTCTGCTGAGGTCTTTCAGCAGGTTTCCATTCTTCTTTTTTAGGTGTAGTAAATTCTCCTTCAGGTTTTAAGTTATCTTCTGGACGTTTAACAGGTGCCCTTTCACCAGGTTGCCATTTTTCAGGTTTTCTCCCTTCAAATTCGCCCTCTGGTCTAAGATTATCTTCTGGTCTTTTCTGCTCTGGTCGTTCTGCTGGTCTCCATTTTACTTTTTCTGGAGTAGAAAATTCTCCTTCAGGTTTTAAATTATCTGCAGGTTTTTTAGGCTTTTGACGTTCTGCTGGACGCCATGCTTCTTTCTCAGGAGAAGAAAATTCACCTTCAGGCTTAAGATTATCTTCTGGCCGACGTGTTGGTGCCCGATCACCTGGCCGCCATTCTTCTGGTTTTCTTCGTTCAAATTCACCTTCAGGTTTTAAATTGTCTTCAGGACGCTTAACAGGGGCTCGCTCACCTGGCTTCCATGCCTCGGGTTTTCTGTCTTCAAAGTCACCTTCTGGCTTAAGATTATCTTGAGGTCGTCGGACAGGTTCTCTGTCACCTGGGCGCCACTCATCAGGCTTACGTTTCGCAAATTCACCTTCAGGATATAAATTATCTTCTGGCTTTTTAGGCTTTTGTCGTTCAGCTGGTCGCCATTGTTCCTTTTCAGGTGTGGTAAATTCTCCCTCTGGTCTTAAATTATCTTCAGGTCGTTTTGTTGGAGCTCTATCACCGGGCTGCCATTCTGTAGGACGTCTCTGTTCAAATTCTCCTTCTGGTTTCAAATTATCTTTTGGTTTTTTTACTGGAGCTCTGTCACCTGGTTTCCATTCGTCTGGTTTTCTATCTTCAAAATCACCTTCTGGTTTTAAATTATCTTCTGGACGACGAACAGGTGCCCTGTCACCAGGGCGCCATTCTTCTGGCTTTCGTCTTTCAAATTCTCCCTCAGGGCGTAAATTATCTTCTGGCTTTTTAGGCTTCTGTCGTTCTACCGGGCGCCAAGGTTCTTTCTCTGGAGTAGTAAAATCACCCTCTGGTTTTAGGTTATCTTCAGGACGTCTAACCGGAGCTCTATCACCCGGTCTCCATACTTCTGGTCGTCTATCTTCAAAGTCACCCTCTGGTTTTAAATTATCTTCAGGCTTGCGAATGGGTGCTCTATCACCAGGACGCCACTCATCTGGTTTACGTCTCTCAAATTCCCCTTCTGGACGCAAATTATCTTCTGGTCTTTTTGGTTTCGGCCGTTCAGCTGGTCGCCAAGGTTCTTTTTCAGGGCTTGTAAATTCTCCTTCTGGTCTAAGATTATCTTCAGGGCGACGAGTAGGTGCTCGATCACCAGGCTGCCACTGTTGAGGGTGCCGCTTTTCAAACTCTCCCTCTGGTTTTAAGTTATCTTCGGGTCTTCTTACAGGTGCACGGTCACCAGGTCTCCATTCTTCAGGTCGTTTACCTTCGAAATCACCCTCTGGTCTTAAATTATCTTGTGGGCGCTTTACAGGCTCTCTGTCACCAGGACGCCACTCTTCGGGAATACGTTTCTCAAAGTCTCCCTCAGGACGTAAATTATCCTCAGGCTTTTTAGGTTTCTGACGTTCAGCTGGGCGCCAAGTTTCTTTTTCAGGTGAGGCAAATTCACCTTCAGGTTTTAAGTTATCTTCAGGCTTGCGAATGGGGGCCCTATCACCAGGTCGCCACTCTTCCGGCTTTCGCTTTTCGAAATCACCCTCTGGCTTTAGATTATCTTCAGGCCTTTTGACAGGAGCTCTTTCGCCTGGACGCCACTCCTCGGGCCGCCTTCTTTCGAAATCACCCTCAGGTTTTAAATTATCTTCTGGTTTAGTCGGCTTAGGTCGTTCCACAGGTTCCCAGCGAGGACGTTCTGGTTCTTCGAAATCGCCTTCCAATCTCAAGTGATCTTCGTGATGAACAGCTGTAGTACGGCTGACGTGTTTTTCGTCGTAGTCTTGTTTATATGCGGAGACCACGCTCGTAGTGTGCTCCACATCGAACAATGGCTCCGGGACATCATTGTGTGGGCAACGGTGACGCCTGGAAAAAAAAATATATATTTTTAAAATTATTTTGATGTCAAAAAAATCTTTCCTTAATACATAAATGTTACTTGTTAATAAATAAATCTTTCTTGTCTTCACTTTACACATATTCTGTCAATTTATTAGGTATAGAACATTATTCACCTGCACAAAAATATTTTTATACTATTGTTGCTTGCTATTAAAATTACATTTAAAATATGAATACCTATATTTTTTACAATCGTATGATAAAATTAAAACTATCTATATTGTATATAAAATGTATTATTCCTCAATTTTCAATGTACCATCTTCTGATACGAAACGGGTGTAAATATATGGGAAGATATCTCGGTTGTGGCAAAGGTGGCAGCGTGAGATGTCCAGCCATATCCCATCCATAGTGTTTAGTTCAAAACTTTTACAACCACGTAAAAGAACAACACTACTTGCAGAAAGCTTGAACAGGCCATTGGTATAAAATATTTTTTTTACACAGACAATAATGAATCAGACTCAATCAATAGACATGTTTGTTCACATTTCTCCCCCAGCTTACGAAAATATATATCTTCTATATAGTAAATAATTATTTTCACTAGGGAAAGCAACAAACAATCCGACTTGTCACGAATCACATCGCTTACTGCCGTACGCTTGGTTCTTCTTGGTTCTTTTTTCATTAATATTACAATTTACATTTAATCTTATTGTATTTTATTCGGACATTTTATAAAAATATTATTCATATTTTGCCAAAAATACAATTTTTTGAATATACTAATAATGTGTATTATGTAACTGTAAAACTTTTTTATATTGAACACAATTTTTTTATATTGAACATACAAAGTACATAATACGCTGCTAATACGTAAAGATAATTCATCATTTTTATATTATGTGCTCATATATTTAATGGAAGGTGTTGCTCAGAAACATAACAGGAAAGATTAACAGAAAGACTAAATAAAATAAAATGTTATACAAGAGAATACATTAAAACTTCTCTTAAAAATTAAAAATTATCTTTGAAAGATTCAAAGATAATTTTTATAAGTATTTTATATACTTCATGTATTTTGTATACATAAAGGGAAAGACTAAGTAATCATAAATTTAAGAGAACAAAGAAGCTTTGAAACGTAAGTGGGCGCCTGGTGTCCCGATATAGCGCTGACTCAATAATATCGTGTAAGGACCCATTCTCTGTAATGTTTCCTTTTCTGTATTAATGCAATGTTTGGAGGAAGAGGAGACAATGACTTTTAATTATATAATTATGGGAAAATTGTGATATCAATAGATATAAAATACATGAATACACGTAGATAGGATTATACAAAAACAATAATTATCGATGTCGATTCGAAAGTAGAAGATATTTAAATAATAAATAAAAACATAGAGTAGAGTAATTTTATTTTGTATTAACTTTAAGTTTTCTTTACTACTTATCTGAACATCTCATATTTTAAATATGAACGCAATTTGTCGCCTAGCGATCTGAATCAAACATGTCCTAATTCAGTCCTTGTGTTTTCGTCGATCAATATTTACAAGCAACGAAGACACAATAGTTATGATTTATTCTTTACAGTTACATATTTTTGAAAAATTCAACACATTATTATTATACTGCCGTGACCAAATTAAAGATTTTGAGAGTCCCTCATATTATAGTCAATTTTAAAACAAATAGATATATCAATTTACCTTATTAGTGTTAGCATTTATCAAATATAAGAATATCTTATATTGCCTAAACTGCATTGACTTGTTCAGGACCTAACAGCAGAAACAATTAGACGTTGTTCAACACCAATACTAGTGAAAATGATATCTTAAAACGTCGGTTGCTATGTAGATATATAATATGTAGGTACTAGGAAGGATTATGGTGCTCCCAAAAATGTTATCAATGCTAATGCTATTCTAATAGTTTTGGGCTCTAGCATTCTCTAATATATTACAAAAATATTATTATTTTATATTTAATATATATTCTTGGTTTATATTTTTATTTCCCAGCTTCACACTGTATCCCGCAAATGGCAGGGTAGGCAGAGGGAACTTAGGAACCTAGCATTAAGACACTCCATTTCACTTCCGTTCCCCACTTTCCGCCGAATTTGAGCCATTGCGTGTTAAGCCGCGCGCGGGACTCAACGCCGCGCTTTTGCCTTATATGTTTATTTAATCTCCAATATTATATTCGAATGTACAGAAGTATAAGTATGACTTGTTTCTTATTTTATGCACTGGCACTATTAGATAGACAATACTCCACTATTTTTACTATTTTTAAAGTAGTATTATTCCACACTTTGGAAAGAAAAATACTAAATTTAAAAAGCCATTCGTTTGCTTAGTGGTCAGAGCGCTTGGATGGTTTCCAAGAGGCGCGGGTTCAAATCCTGCTTCGTTCAAATTTTTATACGTTTTTAAATTTAGTAATACTCCACTAATGATGGTCAAATATGAAAACCCTATTAGCCACTATAATAAGAAAAAACAAAAAATAATTATTGTTTC
>DWMZ01003971.1:0-12174 GCA_018249855.1 Eueides tales michaeli | reverse complement strand
ATATATATATATATATTATTTTTTTCTTTTTTTCAGCTTCACGCTGTATCCCGCACGAGGCAGGGTAGAGAGAGGGAACCCGGGAACCTAGAGTAAAGACAGTCCGTTCGTCTTCCGTTCCCCTCTTTCCGCCGAATTTATGGCATTGCGTGTCGAGTGGCGGAACTCAACGCCGCGGTTTGCCTTATTACCAGAGCGAAAAAATGAAACATAACATATTTCAATTGAAAATATTAAATATTTCATTTCCTCGACTGGGGATCGATCCCAGAACCTGTCGGTTACAGTCACACGCTTGTGCCGCTGCGCTACGACGGGCCTCGATATCTCACCACTTATAAATAAAATAAAAATATGTGTGTGTGTGATTTCAAAACAAATCGTTTTCCTCGCACATTATTACACGATACCAAATCACAAACAAACAATTTGAAATATTTTTATAGTCATAACTATATTGTGAACTGCAAATTTCCGTCTGCCTACTACAGCATTAACCGAAAGGTTTAATAGAGATTGATTGTTCCAAATTGATTGCAGTTAGTCGCTCGTTTCGAGCCATGCATACAAGATACTGAAAACTGGCGCGATTTAAATGGTTTAATGCAAATTAATTTAATGTAAATATATCGTAAATTATTGAAATGAAGCCTGTCACGGCGCAAAGGTACATGTGCGACTGTTAACGCTGTAGATACGATCCACATTCGAGGAAATTAGCCATTTAATATTTTAAAATTCTCGCCATGGAAACAACACAAACTGCGGCGTTTACACACTTTTTTATTGATTTATGTAAGATAATTTCCAAAAAATCACTAATCTCGGCAAAGCTATTGTCGCTATTAAATTGGTACTTTGATTTTCACCACACAAAACAAGCCTTTCGATTTAAAAAAACTACATTGAAAAAAAAAAATACAAGGGGTTTTGTTCTGGGGACTACCTCTATCGCCCTCATGCTCCGCACAGTCTTAGAAATGTTACTTATTGTTGTAGAGATAGAGAAGATATCTAAAACATAAATTAATACATATTTTTCCATATATTTTTTCACAAAAGTTCCTTTTATAAGTACTTTACGCTACAAAGAAAGCTTATTTAAATGTATTATATGCACTAATTTTATACCATAGCAGTGTGACGCAGTTCTAACAATATTGCCAATATATATTTATGTTTAAAGATGAATTTTATAAGTTTGAAAATTCGGCGGAAATTGGAACAGAACGGAGCATCTTAGCACTAGGTTTTGAAGTTCCCTCTGTCTATCCTGCTGTGTGCGGGAAACAGAGTGAAGCTAAAAGAAATTTATTTTATTCATACGTAACGACCCGCTAGCACTAGAAAAATATTTATTTATTAAACTTAATAACTATCGAGCTCTAATAATATTATAATTCTAAAGACAAATATAAAAAAATGAAATTTATTTTAGAGATAATCAAACAACAACTTTGAAGTAATTTTGTTGAATCAAATAGTTTATGTTGATACGATTTTTTTATTTAAAGCAGTTTTTAATAAAAGAAAATATTTATAGTTCTCCTGTTATATGACGTAGATATGTAAAGTTATATGCATTTACTATATTTAAAACAATTACTAAAACCAAAAGGGACAAGTTGTTGGTTACATTTCTGGAGGAACTTAAAAATTTAATATTTCTACGAGGCAAAGCGCGACGTTGAGTCCCGTCGTAACACTAGGTTTCCAATTTCTTTATCTACTCCACCATGTTGAGGATATAGCGTGAAACTAAAAAAGAATCATGTAACATCCAGTTTTTTAATTTCACACTTTTTCATAAATGTAGTCAAAACACAACAACTATAATAAAAAAAAGGAACCTCCAAATTGGGAATTTGAGATTTATTTAAAAAAATTTTATACTAAATAAAATATTACTAGTATTTCATAGATAGCAATAAGGAAATCAATATCTAGGTCAACCGTACAATTGAAACGTAGAGTTGGATACTTAAATAAAATATAAAACCTATTGCTCTTTAATTTTCTATAACTTGTGCAGTCTTTAATGTTAGAGAAATTGGTGAAGTTCCAAATCGATGAAGTATGGATATAGATATTATAATACTTTCAAAGTTCGCTGAAATCTTACTTAATGGTTTTGGTTTTAAATATTATAATCAGAGTTCAAAAATGATCTATTAATGCTTTCGGTTATAAGTTTTCTATCTGTATTGGGGGTTCGATTCCCTAGAAAAACTGCTGACTGCTAGTAATGTGATCATCTGGAAAGCAAGGCCAAGCTGACCTCAAAGAAGGTCATCAGCACAGAGAGACAGTACTTCACGTTGAAACACCGTTTGGCCCTGCATAGAGCCCAGGTTCCGTCTTATATGGAATACTGTTCTCACTTCTAGGTACCTCTAGGTGGTGGTATAAGCTTGAACCATTTGATTGCATACAATGTATGTCTCCGTGGACGGCAGCGATCACTCCCCATGCGTGATGCGTTCTGTTTTGGTATAAACTATATTCTATTGCATAGAGTGTGTCATGTGTTATAACACAGTTTTAATTATTCCTATTCGGTTATGACATTGAAACTACAAATTAAAGCTGTGAGCTGTGAGCGAAATATTGATATTGAATTTTACATTGAAGCCAGGGAGACAAATGTGTGACTGTAAACGCGAAAGGTTCGTTCCTAATCGAGGAATTAAAATGTTTCATACTTTCATTTCCTCGCTATGCTAACGAGGCAAAGAATTCCGCGGTGAGTTCCGCTACTTAACACGCAATGCCTCAAGATTTTTACGGGAAATGGCAAGCGGTAATGTCTTAACTTAGATTTTGAAGGTTTACCAGGTTACCTCTACCTACGATCCTATGTGCAGGATATATTGCCAAGCTAAAGAAACGTTAAAAATGAATATCATTGAATTATTTCATCGCAATTTACATAAGTACATGTTATAAAGACATATTACGTTTATTTCCCCATTATATAGAAGAAATGCACTTTCAACTCATACTCGCTTTAATCTAACAAACTTCAATATAGATAGAAATTTAACATGAAGTATCCATAATATGTGTATAATACACTAAAAAAAAAACATAAAAATAAGAAAACTTGTAATGTGATGTCGTACAAATATGTTTCTCTGGATATATGAATATACCTATATGTTGCTGTTGTTATTGAAACCGCAAGCAATACACTAGTTTTGAAAATTGCGTAAGTCAAAAGGAAAAAATAGAAGCCGTATCGCATTACTTTGTTGTCTGTCTGTCCAACTGTTGATAGCTGCTAATCTTTTTCTATTCTTCAAGCTGAATCTCGCACGTGGCAGAGTAGGCAATAGAAACTTGAGAACCTAGTGTTAAGATTTCCGTCTTCACTATATTTCTTTTCCCAATTTCTGCTAAATTTGAGGCATTACGTGTTGAGTGAAAGAAACTGAAAATAATAAATATTTCATTTCCTCGAGTGAACTGATTGGAACCACAACCTGGCGCATTTTCAATTACATGCTTGTGCCACTGCGCCACGACAGACTTACGAGAGGATATCAAGCTAAAATTAAAACTAAATAATAACGGTTTTTTAGAAAAAAAAAAAAAATTTGTAAGTGAACGCAAGCAAAAAGATATTCGTACGGGCACTTATACATCGTTTTTACTGCTCTATTTTATATGAAAAGCGCAGCGTAAAATTTATAGGGTGGTTAAACTTTGTTAAACTTTAACTATAAAACTTCTCACCAAGTGCAATGATGTTGGTTGAGTGGCGAGGCTCAACGCCGCATTGGAAAAATTTTATTTCCTCATCGAACCCACAATCTGTCAATTTTACAGTCATAGGACTCAGACGTTAAGCCGATTTGCGTTTACAGTTTTAAATTGAAAAATAACTTCTATAACATCTTAACGCTTTATTGCAAGGCAAGCTTAAGCTTTTGACTTAAGCTTTTGACTTAACTGGCCTTTACATTTGCGGAGTTCAACGCTGCGTTGCCAAAATATACTGAAATATGTTTTGCTTATTCTTCAACCGCAAACAGCAAAATTTAAAGTAATAAGCAAAGTGAATATACTGCATCACGTATTCAAATTGTAATAAGTGTCTAGATTCATTCAACTTAATGAGCTCGACCTAAGGAAGCTTTGAGAGAGCACTTTACTTTGTAAAAGTGATATTTACGTCCGCACCGTCGCAATAGAAACAAGTTTTTTAGAATTCCGTAATGTTATTGTTTTGTATGTTACCTATACCTTTTTGTTTTAAAGGTAATTTTTGATACGTTATTTGGTATTTAATCTGAAAAGAATACTTAATATTTATATCAACCAGGAACATTGTAAAATATCGTTCCAATTACTTCTTAGCTTCACCCTATATCTCGGACATGGCCGAATAGGTAGCCCATTCTGAAAAAAACTCCGTCCCTATTAAGACACTTAATAAACCTAAAAACACAAAGTAAACAAATTTAATGTTTTCCAAGTTATCCAGTTGTTCCACCATTCATAAGTAGAAGGAATGATTTATGTCGCCTCCGCGGGTCTGCGAGCTGATTATAATTAATGGATACTACAGATGAGAGGGAATCATTATTTAATTAGAGTGGAGTTGGTAAGATTTTGATAAGGCAGTTTTTTTTTAATTATTAGTAATTCAATAGAACTAATGTTAATATCAACATAATATAACACCAAAAACACACTGACCAACTATAGCTGCTTTTCTTCATTTATAAATGTATTAACAAAATTTAAAACAGCATATATTATATACTGTAAATAGAAAGTAGTGTCAGTACATTTTGCATCCAATTTCCGAGACATTATACATTAAATAGCGGAAATAAACGCCGCATTTTGTCTTTTTGCTTACTTATAGTCATACATTTTAGTAACAAAAGATACATATATTTACTAAATTTAAAAGCGTATAAAAATTACGAACGTAGCAGGATTTGAAACCGCGCCTTTTGTAAACCATCAAAGCGTTCTGATCAACTAAAACATACGCTAATGCTACGTTCGAAATTTTTATACGCTGTTAAATTTAGTATTTTCTTTCGTAAGTGTGGAATAATATTTAAAAATAGTAAAAAATACAACATATTATCCTTTTTTAAAAACTACAAACAAAATATAATATTAACAAGATAAAAGATATAACAATCACTTCAGGCGTTCCTAACACAATCAGCGAGATGCTATTTCCGCTTTCGTCTTCTCTATTTTAAAGTTATGTTAGCAAACTTATTTTGAAATCCCCTATGGCGTTAAAACTTGTAAATTAAAATGTAAATTTTAACATTTTTTTTTCGCCTTATGCGGTAACCTATACATAGCAGAGAAAGTAGGAACCTGGGAACCTACAGTTAAGAAATTCCGTTCCACAGATTTCTGAAGGCACCGAGTGCCGATTGGCAGAACTCAACGTCGCATATTGCATCGTTGCCAGAGCGATCCAAAAAAAATATTAAATTGAATATTTCATTTATTTGAGTGGGGGATCGAATCCACAACCTGATGTTTATAGTTATACGTTTATACCGCTGTGCCATGACAGGCCCCTATTTAATAATTGACTAAGTTCAAATAACGTTTGTGTTAGTTACTCATAGTCTATATATAAGCATGATGATTGTCAGTTGGCTTCTAACTTGGGAAAATTAATTATTGTTACTGCCTCGAATCGCTCTGGTGACATAATAAAGTGCGATGTAGAGTTTTGTCACTCAACACACAATGTATCAAATATTGAGCAGGTCGTAGAAAAAACAGGCTCTTAACACTAGCTTCCCTTTGATTTCTTGCTATTTACAATGTGAAGCTAAGAAAATATATATTATCCCGTTCTGCATCTGGAAATTACATACAAAATTGGATTATACTATTTCTCTGCAGGCATAAAGAACAATGTAATCTCAAGATTTTGTTTTCTATATTTTTTCTTCTAATTATCGCCATATTTTCTACAAGATGAAAAATTATTACAGAAATAAAGAAAAAAAGTTATAATCTTCATATTTCAAATAAATCTGTAAGCTTGGACCCGTCCTCATTTGTCAACTCTGTAATATGAATGAAATTCCCGTTTTAAATAAGATATTTGCGCGTTAAGTCAATTTTGAACCAGTGTGTACATTATATAATACTATAATATTATAAAGCGAAAGAATTTTTTGGGCTTAGCGCTTATGTCAGGAGGTATTGTTTGAATTGAAAATTATTTTTTCGTAAAAAAAACCTTTTGTCGAGTGAGACTATAACAGAAATTACCTCACGTTAATCATTCATCAGGAAATTTGAGACCCTAGTGTTAAGACACTCCCTCCTTTCCTATTAAAGCACTTTCGTTACTAAGTTTCTGATGAATTCCAGGCATTCCGTGTTGAGTGGCGGAACTTAAGGCCCCGCTTTGCCTTGTTATTTAGAAACAAAATGGCAAAGAAATCAAATTATTAAATAATTTATTTCATTCTTTGGCTATTGAACCCATAATCTGTCACGTTTACAGTAGCAAGCTGTGCCCCTGAGCCACGGATGGTCTTTAATAAATATACCTAAGCCTCAAGTATTTTGTTATAATCGTAACGCTATAAAATTTTACACTTTTGCAAAATCTTTTCACGTAATCTTAGAAATCTTTGGGCCGGAACAATCTTCGTGACTGTCATACAGATTCAAATAAGATTGACTTAAAAAGAATTTATCTTGAATATTTTACATAATATATAACTAATTACTTACTGTATATTTATACAAGGCATGGGTGTTCTCGTATTTTCGCTGTAACGGTTACATATTCACTCTCTCAGCCTCTCGCTGTATCCCGCACACAGCAGGGTAGGCAGAGGGAACTTAGTTAGTGTTCAGATCATCCGTTCCGTTCCCCACTTTCCGCCGAATTTAAGGCATTGTGTGTTGAGTAGCGGAACTCAACGCCGCGTTTTGCCTTGTTACCAGAGCGGAGAAATGAGAATATTAAATATTTAAATAGAAAATATTAAATATTTCATTTTAGAAAGTGGGGATCGAAGAGATCGACAGGCCTCAGATTATGAAGTTTTCATGGATGTCAGAAACAGGTGCTAGAAATAGATCTATACTTTTTTCACATTCACGCTGTATGCTGCACATAGCAGGAATAGACAGAAGGAACTAGAGCAATTAGTACTAAAATACTCAGTTTCCATTAAGACATTTCCGTTCTCCACTCTCCTTCGACTAAAGCATTGTGTGTTGAGTGGCGAATAAAATGTTCATTATTTTTAATTTTCCCGAGTGAGGATCGAACCCACAACCACCCACCCCTTCAACATATAGAAGTACTGCTATATACGGAAGATGCTAACCTGTCACGGTAGCATCTTCCGTATATAGCAGTACCCTTCTATATGCTGAAGATAGTGTAATGGTATAAAAATAAATTACTTTTTTAATTTTAGAGATATTTACTTTAAAGAAAAAACTGATTTGTTTTTTGTTTCTATTCCCCACTCTCCGCTGACTAAAGCATTGTGAGTTGCAAATTTTCATTATTTTTAATTTTCTCGAGTGAGGATCGAACCCACAACCTGTCACGTAAGCATCTTCCGCATATAGCAGTATCCTTCTATATTCTGAAGATAGTGTGAAGATAAAAAAAATAAATTGTTGTTTTTTTTAATTTTGGAGATATTTACTTAAAAGAAAAAACTGATTTGTTTTGGTTTCTATTTTTTTATTTAACGTGACAGGTTATGGTTCGATCCTTACTTCGGTACAGGGAAGCTGGTTTTCAAACAATCTATTCTCTATTTTACACTGAGTGTAGTTTTGAGTGTTTTCTTGAGGACGATTCCTCCTAGTGGAAATCGCACTCATTACCGTTAATAGTTACACGCTTTTGCTACTGCGCCACAATAGTGACGTAATATTAGGTTCCCATGTTCCCTCTACCTCGTACGCTGGTATAAAAAACTATGATTGAAATAAAATTTTCATAAAATAATAAATCTATTTTAAAGACAATAAAAATATTAGTAATACAAAATATGTTATTTGCAGCGTTGCCAAGTACACCGTACGTGATAGCAACTAATGGTTGTCTGTAGCAAATAGGTCACATGCCTGCATACACCGAGATAATAAATATTATTTAGAAAGTAAATTTTAAGATTTTTAAATATCTAAAAATTAGTTAGAAGAGAAGAAGTAGTTAATCCGATTTTCATGAAACATTTCTAAGAATTATCACGATGAACACGACTATCGATTGAAAAAAACAGCATTTGTATCAGGTGATTCATTTAGGAGCTACAGTGCCAAAGACAGACAGGTCAAACGCATAATTGTCTCTTTTGAGTTGAGAGTTAAATATCGTCACGCGGTATCCCGGATAAGCTATGTAATTTAATAATTATAATATTCTTTATTCAAGAAGAATTGTAAGAACTTATCCATTGTCGAATGAACATAGAACTACCACCAGCTCGGAAAGCAATTTCGCGAATAAGAACCGACAAGAAACTCAACAGTTGCTTTTTTCAATTCTGTTATCGTGCATGAAGTTCGAATTATATTAAATAAACAAATATTTATATTATATTAAAATAAACAATATTTTATTTTCTCGAATACACAACCTGCCGCGTTCACAGTTGCAAGCTTGCACCCCTGCGCCATGATATGTCATAGAAATAATGTAATTACACATTTTAATACAGACCTACAAAACTTTTAACAAGCGACAGTTGTATTAAAACCGATCAAAAATTAAAAAATGAAGTACAAGTGAGAAATATCGTGAAATATATGGATTGGGGCACTTCATTGAAAATTAAATCTTACTTTATGTTCTACCGGTTCTCATTTGGTATTCACTAGCAGTTGGTGCAAAACAAAAAGTATTAGAGATAAACGTCTTATTAACATTATGTAAACGTGGGTTGAATAATATATTTTTCAGCACAATTAGCTTTTATAAAAGCAACATGAAAATGTACAGGCCAGACGTAACGCAAGGTTAATGCGGCAGGTTGTGGGATCCACTACGACCATGACCACTAGAGAAAAAGAAATATGTAATATTTATTTACACGGTATGGTTACGAGGCAAACGGCCCACGCGCAAGTTGTAAGCGGAAGTTTCTTAATAGAAACGGAGTGTTTTAACACTAGGTTCCCTCTGCCTACCCTGCTTTGTGCAAAATATAGCGTGAAGTTAAAAAAGGAAAGAAACAAAAATATATTATTCATAGCTTCGAGTAGAAATTGAACCCACAACCTATAGTAGAACTTAAACTGTACGCAAACATATTCTTATAAAGATTTGAACCTGCTGCAACCATTTCTGTGGACAAATCCGAGAAAACTTCCAAGCATTCTATCTTAACGTATACGAATGGTTATTAGCAACATTTTCCTTGTTGACGTAATTTTGATAGTAATAACATATCTCACAATTCATCTTCATCATTGTTATTGAACAAGTTTTATTTTTACAACAAACATCTTTTTATTGCCTGCCTATGGACCAGCGGCGCAGTGGCACAAGCGTATTAAGGTGACAGACTGTGGGTTCAATCCTCACTCAAGTAAATGAAATTTCAGAATTCATCGAGAAGTGGGGAACGGAAGTGTCTTATCACTAGATTTCGAACTTCCCACAGCTTACTCTGCTCTAAATTCCATTGCGTTCCACATTTTCATCAAATTAAATCATTAAATATTTTATTTAAAAATGTTATATATTTAATTTCGTCAAGTAGCCTTTCTCGTAATATATAGAAATTATCACAAAACTATGAAATATCTGTAGTAAAACAAAGTACAACTACTATAACGTCTCAATTTATAAGCCGCTTCTTTATTATAGTCCAATAGTCCTCTCAGCATTAACTCATGAGTTATGAGACGTCCATAAATTCCAAGTTTTCTTAAAAGAATGACAACTTTCTCCACCCTTATCAAGCTCAGGGAAGCATTTAATTCGCCCGTCACTTTTATGAAAAATTTATTTCCCGCATAGTCTTTGCCGTCAACTGCTTCTATGACTTATTTCTAGCTATAACCTATAGCTAGAAATATATATCCTTTACACCCGATGGTTGTGGATTAGATTGGTTTATCGAGAGGATAATTTTCTTTAAATTATGTGTTAATTTCTTTATTCTGATAAAACAAAGCACGATACTTACCGCCACTCAAAGGGTAATATCAAGCGAGAAGCGAATACTATTTTGAAATATGGTTCACTCTACTTATCCAAAAACTAAAATGAAAGCTAAAAAACCGCATATTATGAATATTTTTTAGCTTCACGCTATATCCCGCAAATGGCAGTGTGGACAGAAGGAATCTGGGAACCCGTGTTAAGAATTTAATTTACCATCTTGTTTTCATTAGGACAGTTTCGTACATACACCACTTGTCACCGAATTTGAGGCAATGCGTGTTGAATGTTACAGATACACACCGCACCATACTTCGTTACAAGAGCGAGGAAATAAAAACATCAGTCTGCGCCCTAACGCTGCAACATTCTGTTAAGTGAACGTTTACCTTTAACCTGTATTCTAGTATTTATATCGATGAAAATTGATTACTTGTATCTCTGTTACATATCAATAGTAAAGCCAATATATTAAGAAGCTATAAACAATATAATAATGTACAAATAAACATATATAATATCTAATATCTTAAACAAACAGAACAATTATCATAGATATTCATGACTTCGCTACAAAATAGGCAACCACTTTGAGTCTATACATATAATAAAATTTTATTGACTCCTGTTAGTACATGAAAATATATTATTGTAGATACTTTAACTTAAAATATAGATCATTAAAAATATTGTCGTTGTACGTATCAGAATCGGCTTATTCGGTTTAAATGCACTTTTGTAATATTGTAAACTTCTATAGACATTAAAATATTACTAAAAATATTTTAATGTCTATAGAAGTTTACAATATTACTATAAACTATCAATATGGTATATTACTAAAAAAACTATCAATATATTTTTTTTATTAAATCGTTGCTGTTTTATTAGATCGATTCAAACATAATTAAATATTAATATACAGATATTGACTTAAAATAATAATTTTAACTAACCCGTTAGCAATTCGGATTAGAAAATAAATAATAGTATGTTTCAAGCGGAATAAACCTTCCAAAGGCAACACGACACAATATATCATGTTCGATGAACAAAGTTGAGATCGTTTTAATTATTCACCAAGCACACGTATACAGCGAGTGTTTATTAGAAACTCCACAAGTGAATTCTTCATTCATGTAAGAATTAATTATATATGTACTACATATATAATATATTGTAAGTACAAGATAATATTATTGGTTTGAAATGCCCGGAGGACGAGCGCTTATGTTAATCGTTTCTATTTCCGGTAGACACTTCCGGTAACAAAGGTTTATTAAGTATGCACAGTACGTAAACATGGGTGATTGGTGTTTGTCCTCATTCAACTAGTTTAACATATGGCTTTGTGTATGTAATTAAACGATGAAAACTGTGGTCCAACGTCTGCTTACCAACGTAAGGTCAAAAGTGTGACTGTAAACGCGACGGGTTGTAGGTTCGAAACCCACTCGAGAAAATGAAATCTGTAGTATTTTCATTTCCGACATCTGATATCGAGGTAAATATGATACTCGCTGTAGCCAATGGAAACTGAAACATTTGTCTTAATCGTAACGGAGCGGCTTAGGCTTAGATTTCCTTTGGCTTCCAATTTTCATAAAATTAGATACATTTTATGAAAATTTGAAAACAGAAATTAGTACCTACTTGGCGGCGATCCTTCGAGCCAAATTTATCGTCCAAGCATTTCAATATTTAGTTAAAGGTTAATTTAACTTTAATTTTTACGTTCTCAAATCATTATTGATAAGAAAAAGTATTATATTTTTTTTATATCCGTTTAAAGTTTAATTTTTTTAGCTGATCCTATTAAGACACCGTTTCCGTTTACGTACCGCCGAATTCTCGAGACATTGTATGTTGAGTCACAGAATTAAACGTCGCGCTTCCCTTCGTCACCAAAGCGAGTTCGCTTACAAGCTTTTTATTATAGCGTTCGTTCGTATAAATAATCATAAAACTAACATCAAATAATATGAACCAACTAAAATACTTTGCAGCCGGCTAGAATTTCAATTAGCAAA
>DWMZ01003970.1:0-12174 GCA_018249855.1 Eueides tales michaeli | reverse complement strand
TATATATAACATTGCTTCTAGGCTATGTTCACGCTATACCTCAAATTTGGCGGAAAGTGAAGAACGGAACGAAGTGTCAAATCACTAGGTTCCCATGTTCCCAAGTTAGTTTTACATTGTACCCTGCGTTTAGTAGGGTAGGTTGTGGGAACCTAGTGGCAACCTCTACTCGTCCCTCCCCACTCTGATGACGAAACCAATCGCGGCGTTGAGTTCCGCCGCTTATCATTACAATACAATACATTAATTCGACAATTTGGTGGAAAATGGAGAACGGAGTGTCTTAATGGACACACTCAATCAGGTCACTCTGCCTATCCAATTATAAGAAGTCACCTGACTCTATAAAAAGTTACTTCGAGTGAAAATCGAATGCACCATCGCATGTTTTGCGCCTACGCTATAAGAACCTCAAGAAAATATGTTCCGTAATTACTGGAGTGACGGAAAGCATATTCTTTTTTTTTTATGGAAAAGACACGGCAAACGAGCGTACGGGTCACCTGATGGTAAGTGATCACCGCCGCCCACGGCCCCGTGTAGCACTAGAGGAGCTACAGGAGCGTTGCCGGTCTGTAAGGTGAATGGGCACCGGGGCCCGGCGTTACCCAATGCGAAACGCAGTGACCAAGGTCACTACTTAACGCCGGTTTTAAATGCCGGGGGTGGTAACAATCCCGTCGAGTCTGCCCATGCGTGTTGTCATTGCTGACAACGTGACTCTCCCACACGTACTTTAGTCGCCTCTTACGACACCATCAGTACCAGGGTGATCCTATTCTAAGCCGGGATCACACGGCAAAAATTTTCGTTGTGAAGAGCTAACAGCATTAACCTCATGTTCCAAAGAAATGAAAATTTTGAGTGTTAGTAGGCTTACACATTAAACTAACAAAATTATAGCCTATTCTGTTCTGGGAAGCAAATTGTGGCGTTGAGTTTCACCATTAAGCAAACAATGTCTCTAAAATTGGAAAGAAAATGGGAAACAGAGTGTCTTAACACTGTATTTTTTTAGAACTATACTAACACAATGAAAAATTTGGTTGAAAGAAGAAATTAAAAAGAGCAATTATTTTTTAAATTATTTGTCATTTTAGATTTAGATGATCAGCAAGGTTTATTAATTAAAAATATTTGTTTTTAATTACCAAACTACGAATAGAAAAGAGAACATAATAGTAAATTATTCTGTAAGCAATAGAACATATAACAATGTTACGTTGCGTTTTGTTTGACAGGTACGTGGAAGCAATATTATTTTCTGTCTATCATTTCTTACTTTTCTATGAAACTCTACATCTTCTTTTAGAGTTTACACTGTATCCTGCTTATAGCAGGGTAGGCACAGGGAACCTGGGACCCACTTACTAACTACTAATCCTATCCTACTAATATTATAAGTGTCGAAAGTTGTGTAAATGAGTCCCACGTATTAAAAAGTACTATACGAATTTATTATATAGCTTTATACATCATAATAACACATAGACACACACATAGACAAATACAATATATAAAAAGAATTGTAAAAATACAAATATAAGCTTAAGCGAAAATATAATAATAAGTTTCATTATATAATAGAACTAATACAAAATAAAATATTTTATTTCGCACGAAGGAATCGAACTCATAACCGTGGTATTTACAGTCGCACGCACCAGTGCCCCTCCGCCACGACTGTCACAAAATATTAATAATATTTCTAATAAATAATATTTAAAAAAAATCATGCCTTTCATTCTAAAAGGTAAAGAGTGTAAACAACTTTGAACGTTTGTTTCTGAATTCACCTGAATATGGGGCGAGTTTTATTTGTCTTATACAAGACAAAGATCAGATTTTGTATTAGAGTTATTTCGGGTCGTCCTTAAGTGTTTGGTAAAAGATTTTTGTTTGATTAGATGGTCTTTTTATTATATATTGTCTTATATCAATATAGTTTTGTAATATGTATTATGAAATTGTTGTTTTATAACTGATTTTGTAAATATCAAAGCTGTAGCCTGAAATATTCTTTTTTAAAGGAAAGAAAAAATGGTCTTTCTAATTGTAAGTGTGCATGTGGTACATGAGTGACGGAGATAGGGAGTGCTGTGATTGATGACGCATATGAAAATAAAACGATAAACACATATTTTCTGTATTACAACTTATATTAAATCATAATAACTTGGCATTACAGAATTAAACATGACATTAAAATGAAATAAAATCTAGTGATATTTGAATTAGGAAATACGATATAACCATACTAAAATAGTCAATCAATTATATCTAAATACATCCAAGAAATATAGACATATGTAAATATTTGTATAGACCTAACGGGTGAAGCCGCGCGCCGATCTGTTAATGAATTATAATGATTACAAACTTTAAAATTTTTACATTAACTTAAAGTAAGAACTGATAAGTTTAAGCTTAAATACTTTTTTGAAGATTGAAAATTGAACGTATTAAATATCTCATTTTCTCACGTGAGTATCGAAGTCATAACCTGTCACTGCTGCTTCTACATCCCTGTTTTCATATTAATAATGTATAATATCCTTTGTTTCAGCGTAACAAACATATTCTTGGTGAACCTCTCAGTCGCGGATCTGTTAGTGACGTTGTTCTGTATGCCGGTACAGATCGCTAAGTCGGTCACTGTTCTGTGGTACTTCGGCGAGGTGATGTGTAAAACTGTCAATTTTTTACAAGGTAAGCATATTTTCTTTTAAACGGATTATTATTTGAATATGTGGGGCCAGACATAAGCGCATACATTTCTTCATTGATGTCCCACATAGTTCTAACTCTATGTTACACTTTTAATAAATTGAACGCAGACATATAATAATAGAGTACACGAAGAATACAAAAATACAATAAAATATTGAGGACTATCGTGGCGAGTGCGACTATAAGCCTACAGGCTGTGTGCGATCCCCATTCGAGGAAATTAAATAATTAATGTTTTCATTTTCTTCGCTCTGTTAATTAGACACAGCGCGGCGTTGAGTTGAGCCACTAAACACGCAATGCCTCAAATTCAGGGAAAAAAGGGTAACTGAACAAATTGACATAACACTAGATCCCACAACTGAGTTCCATCTGTCCTGCACCTACCCCGCTATGTACGCGATAAAGCGTGAAGCTGAGAAAAAACTTATTCAGTTTGTCCTTTGAGTAGACACACTCGCATAGCAAAACAAAGCAGTGAAACTTTGCTGTAACTTAGATAATCCCTAGAAATAGCCCATTTTTGACGCAACTACTACAATTTTTATAGTAAAAATTTGATTTGATTCATTAGTACGTGTTTTATAAAATATAAGTAGAGAAAAGAAAAATTCGGCGTTTTTTCCATAGACGTCAGATTATAATCACAATACATTTAAAGTGGCTTTTCAAAATGTCACTGAAAAGCTTCATTAATTAAAAAAGGTTTTTTATTCATCTTGATATTTATGTAGAGAACAAACAATGGCTTAAAAAATAACTTATATAAAATTTGAGGACAGTCATGACGCAACGGTACTTTCTACAGTCTTAGTAATGCGTTCGATTCCTCTGATAACGAGGCAGGACACGGCGTTGAGTTTCGCCATTAAACCCACAATGCTTCCAGAACGTAGACAACGGAAATGTTTTAACGCCATGGAAGTATTTTAACACTAAGTTTCCAGGGTACCTCTACCCAATCTTCTACATGCGGGATACAGCGTGAAGCTAAAGAAAGATAAATTCATCGTGGGGTAGCGACGTAGCATCAGAATGTCAATGCCACAATTCTGAGTTATAGTTGGTAATGAGACAAATCATGGAGAAATGTAATGTTCCGAAAATTAAGCAGAAAATGAGGAATAGAGTACTTAACACGTTCATTGCCAAAGGTAAAAATGGAATTTTCAGCTGGTGGCCCATATATATTTTTTATATTAATTAATTCTTAAGTACTGCAAATACTATTTGCGAGTTTGTTTATAGTCTTAGTATATTCGTATTATGTTTTATATAATATAGTTATATATCACGCAACGTCGCGTGATGGGCCATGTGTAATATACATTTATCCTCACTGGCCCTATCGCGCGACGTCGCGTGAATAGATATATAGCAGTTTTATTCAATTATGAATTGAATAATAAAATACAATGAAACTATTTTTAGTATCAATTATTTTTATTTGAATCACATGACACAGAAATTAACAAAATATCAAAGGAAATTACTATTTTAGGATAACAATTAGAAATATAATATTTCTTATTAGTTTTAGTAAACAAATCATTTTTCAAGGTTTATCAAAACCTATTATTTATTAGTTTTTGGTACAAGTATGAAAAACAAAAAAAAAACAGTCCTTACATTCCATCGTAGTCTGCTCTCGTTTTTCAATTTTATAACAATTTCTGCAAACTTTCCTTGCTACTACTTGTACTTACCTTTCTGGTCCCGTTTTCATTGTTCTTTCCATCGTTTTGACTATTTTTATCGTGATGATTGATGACTTTCTCCCTGAAGTCGTACAATGAAAGCTTAGGTTTTCCAGAGAACTTGTTATATAATAAGCGAGAATTTACCAGACTCATCATCATTGTATGTATAAAAAAATTAAATACCAGCGTAATCTTTTCTTCTCGCACGGGTGTGAAGTTGAGTCTTTGGTGGCTGCTTCATTCTGTCTTCAACTCTCCACTGTTCAATTTTTTTTTAATAATTAATTTTTTCTAATGTCTTCAGAATATCTGATACGTGCAATAGCAAAACACGTTTTGATTGCTTTCACGGGGTCGCTCAATTGGTCTTTTTGTTCCCCTAGAGGACTAGAGGAACCAGGTTGATCACTCATTATAATTATTGTTTTATAAGAAATATAACATTTTTATAAGAAAAATAAAAGTAAATTTTATATAAAAGTATAAAATCACAAACGAAAACGCCGGCCGCACGAGCGCCGACACTAAGCGAACTAAGAAATTACGTAACACAAAAACTATGGCATTTTTCGTTAGGCCAGTATTTTCTCTAGAGGCCCTTAAAAACATATTTGTGATACCGCTCAGCCCCAAGCATATGCTTCGACCGAAACTCTTCGGTTGCTTCGCGCGACGTCGCGTGAAGGGCCTAATCAAAAAGGACTGAGATCACGCGATGTCGCGTGATTGCCAATGAACGTGTTAACCGATATGCTTTTATGGAGCTTTACGTTTTAATGCTGCGAAAAAAAAACTTGTAAAATTATTCTAAAGTACACATTCCAACAAAGGCTTTGGCTCCTTTTAAATTTCAAGAAGTAATTAAATATTATAGACCTTTAACTATGAAAATATCGTTTGGTACACATGTTAGCAATAGATTTAGTAAAGTGCTAGCGTATATATAAACTTTACTTTACCATTTAATATAACATCTAAGTATATACAAGTATATGAAAGTACGTTGATTAATTTGAGATAAAAAAAGATGAAAAATATGGAAATTCTATTAGGAAAATCTTTTGCACTTTACAAAAAAGCCATCAAAACTAAATTAACCATTGGCCTTATGCGACAGTAGAGGTTAACATTTGTATTTAATTACGATAAACGCAAAGTCGGTGCCGGTTTACCGGGAATAGAACAGCAACATTTTTTCTCTTATTAATGAAAAAATACTAAAAATTGACCTCCAACAATTTTACCGTTTCTCAACAATAACTACAATAATAGTACTGCGCTTTATAAGTAAAAATTAGATATCAAGTTCATTTGGGGCTTTACGCTCGTTATATTGTCGACGGTAACAATTTTTATCTAAATGACCCTTACGGTGGCAGAAATTACATTCAATAACTTAGTCGTTATTAAAACTATTACGAGAACTAGAAATATTATTTGGTTGCGGTAAAATAACTTTAGGTCTAGAGGAAATTTTATCTATGCAGTCTCGCGACAAATGCCCCGGTTTATTACAATTAAAACATCTAACTTGGTCTTTTGAAGGTCCGGTAACACAAAGTTTTTTAACATCAACATATTTAGAATATCTATTTTCAATTTTACGTTTTCGATATGTTTTAAGTACCGAAACTAATTTAGGAAGTGAATCGGGGGTATTTCTTAACAACGAATAAACTCGGGGTACACACCTGCGATTACCACCTCCACTACCTCAGCATCGGCAGCTTCCGGTCGAACTCTCTTGAAAAGTGTCCACGCCATTGAAGCGTACTCGGCGTAGCTGCTGGCTTGGTCCGAAGTGTAGCTGCGCCATTTTTGTACGTCGTTCGCATACCGAAATTCTTTTCCAAACGTATGGATCGATTCTTTCTTCACTTGCTCCCACGTGGTTGAATTTAGCGACCAGGTGTCAGCCCATGTTTTAGCTCGTTCTCTCAGCTGCAGAATGGCCGTCATTCGCGCTTCATGTGGAGGGACATTCAGCTTCATAATAGTTTCATCCACATTAGCGCACCAGTCCCTGATATCGTGCGATCTCTCGTCAGGATCATACGGCGGTAGGTAGAATTCTTGCCGCCGCAAAGGCACCGCTGCCGCTGATAATGTATCTTGAACAGCACTTGTTGCCACAGTCTTCGTTATGGAGATCAAGAGACCCATGACTTGCTCAATTGAGTCTTCAGGGCAATGCTTGCGAAGGCCCTGAAGACTCATGGGGCTGTGATCCCACCGCTGCTGTCGGCGATACGCCGGTATTTTCAAGTGGCGTGTCCATTTGGTATAATGAAAACACGGTACACAAGTATAGTATGGTTTATTCTCGTACGATAGCTTGTACAGACTTCAACTCTTTTACAGAAATCAGAGCCTTTTATATTACGAAACACAATGAATTTCACAACTTGCAACTGCGACTTCCGTTATAACAAATGATTTAAATTATACAGTAACAAATAGTTCAATATTCTTAATTAATTACGTTAAGAATTTAACATTACTTTAAATAATTTACTTTACACAAATTACAATAATTTTAATAAATAATCTTCAGGTTTAACTATATTAGCTTAAAGATGGCGAGGGTGCCACTAACAGGATACACATTAAAGCAAGGTTTATTTATTGTTTATAATAATTAAATTAAATAAGGCTCGGAATAATTATATTAATTTCAATTCGTCTTATTTTCAATATTTAATAATTTAATTTTAACAACTAAGCAATTGTTTAATATTATGAAACTTAATAGTCAATACAGCATTTTTTATAAATTAAAATATTTCAAAATATAAGTTGTTATTACAAAAAGTTATTTATAATATCAATTTTAAAAGTATAAAATATTTTTAAGAGCAATAACAATATTCCACAATGATTTGCGCCCATATATTCATTACACTAAAAGTAAATAACCTTTAGGGGACATTAATTAACTAACTTACGTGCACGTCTCATTTAGACACACAATATCATGTCTCCCTGTTGTTAAAACTTTAGACAATTAAAGGAATAATTATAAGAGTCAGTGTGTATTCATAGGAATAAAGCCATCTCATCGCAGAGGTTGTGGGATTGATTTCTACTGGGGGAAATCAAATTGTTATTGTTTCCTCGTTTCAATATGTACAGAATATAATTTCATTCAATATATAATTTCAATGTATTGAAAATTCGAAAACAGGAATCTGTGGATAAAAGCGTGACGCCTTAAATCTATAAAAATACGTATTAAGAGTTAGTTAAGTCAGATGCTAATTAACGATGGACACTACTGTATATATTTTCAATATATTTATTACAATTACCAGTCCCTGCTAATCCCTCACTATACAGGTGTAGCAGTAGCGTCGAGTGTGTTCACCATCACGGCCATGTCCGTGGACAGGTACCTCGCCATCACGCAGTCACTCCGCCAGCCATGGCTGCCTTCCCGCAGAGGCGCGTGTAGCCTGCTAGCGGCGTTGTGGCTGGTCTCGTTGGCCATATTCGCGCCGCTCCTCGCCGTGGCCGCCGTGGAGACCGTTGTGGTGCCCGTGTTGGGCAAATACGAGAATGGATCTGTAAGTAATATACCAAAAATGTAGGAAAAAAATACGAAGATATAATTTTAGATTAAAAAGTAACTCTTTTACAAACATATTTTTTTCTCAAAGAATAATGACAGAAAATTTTCGTCGACACTTCTGAAAGAACGCAAAAGTAATTTTAGAGTTCCAGCAAATAGATTAGAGTTTCGATAATATTTTATTAAAATAAATTACATTTCATTTTTATACTTAACTTTAGTTATTAATTTAGAATACAATTTTTCCACTTAATGAAAATTGTTCAGTTCAGTTCCTGTTTATTGATAAACATTGTCTAAACCACTGTTTTAATTGTTTCTCAGTTTTATTTTATTAAAGTATCTCCAAAGCGTAAACCTACACATTAATTCTTCTTAAGTTTCCGGAGCTGAAAATATCGAACCCTTAACGTCGGTCTATCTGTTGTAAGATGTGTTTATATTATTACATAATACACATTAAATACTATGTGACTCTCTTGCCCTGACTAATATAAAACAAAACGTAGAGTTTTTATGCAGTCTGAAAATTTATGAAAAACGATCATTATATATGCAGAAATACATATATTAAATAAAAAAAATAAAAGGTTCTTTCTGGAAAAAGATAACTTTACAATCAAAAAACAAATTCGTAAACGCTATTTTAGTAGTATGTAAACTAAGTTGATTTTAAACGATTCCCCTTTCATTAACCAATGAAACAAATAAATGACCATATTTATAAAAAATATCTAAATTACTACAGCCTATTCTAATAATAAAATAGTTATCGTTATCTTATAATAGAATGACTATAATATATCCTTATAAAAAATAGATATTACACCATTTTATTTTATATTAAGTTAACGTATTAATCATCAACTTTTTAAAAAACTACTCAGTTACTCCATTCAACAGACAAGGGTTGGTAGTAGAACTTTCCTCACGAGCTACACGCAACTGAATAAATTGTGCCGCATATACCACTGAATGAAATGTAGGGGTAAAAAAAATCAGAGTTATTTTTTATAGCTTCACGCTGTATCTCACATATAGCAGGATAATCAGAAGGAATCTAGTGTTAAGACACTCCATTGCCAGCTTTCCGCTCATTATTCGAGGTATTGTGTGTTAAATAGCGGAATTGATTTCGTTACTAGATTATATTCTCAACAACAACGTTTCAAGAATTTGAAGGCACTTGAAGATTAATTTAATTGTATTATGACGCCTTTATTAGACTCAAACTCCAAGTTTTATTAAGGAAATCTCATTACAGGATAATTGCTGTGGCTACTTTATCTTAAGAAATAAAATACATAAAGTTAACTGACAATCGGCTTTTATATGCTGGTGCTGTATAAATTGTGACAAATTAAAATATCAAAAGGAATAGAATAAAATCATATTCTGAGTTATGTAAAACATAAAAGAGTTTTACATTCAAATAAAAAAATCCTAAGATTAGGGCACTTTACTAAACAAACTCTTCAGCTTTATAACATTTTAATAGCTTCCAGGGTCGAACTTAACAAGGTAGGCTGAGGAAGCTCAAGAATCTAGTGTTACGACACTCCGATTTGTTCTCAACATTGAGCCGAAATTTAGGCATTGCGTGTTAAATAGCGGAACTCAATACGGTACATTTTTACATGGAAGTATAAGGTATGCTCGATGAGGCATTTTTTTTTTGTTTATTCAGTCATTTTTTTTAATTACCGCTAAAACGCTAAACAAAATAAAATAGATAAGACATTGTCCATAGTTTTCCATACAATTTCAATACTTTGTGTTGATGTTTGGAGTTTGTTTCACCAGACGTTTACTGGAGTAAACAAAACAATTATTAAAAGACAACTAAGTTGGGTACAAATACGCCCTGTCTTCAAATTACCAATAACTTTTAACGAGCTGCATGTTATTACTTTCTCAATATTTAAGGAATACTGATCTTCTTATTAACAAAAGGGCCTTCATATTTTTATTATAAAAAGGTTCTTATATTAGCTGTCTTAGATTAATAATTATTTTTTATAGTTATATACATCTTGTTCCATATGGCAAAAATAAAATCAATTTTCTGGCAGTATTCTTCACCTAAAACTACTTTTATTGACCGAAAAAACACACCACCAATCATTACAGGTGCCAAACCTCAATGTGCGATACAAGTTCAGTCAAAAGCTATTCGGTGGGCCGTATGGAATTTTTGGTTTAGAGCTCTTGAGCTAACTTCGATACTATTGCGCCTACTTGGGCATCATTACCAAATCGGTTTAGTCTCAGACTCATGAAAGAGCCCTCTTATCTATCCGATCTCGTAGAAAAGTGATGGCGATGGCGATCTGATCTAACAGCCTATCGCTTTCATCTTCCGAAGCTCTAAAGTAATGGAGTGTAATTACTAGCCAGTTCCTATTTTATCTTGAACATCACTTATATTATTGATTAATGACCATCTACATGGCCTTCATCGAGGCGTTCATATTTCAATTAAAATTTAATTGTTGTTTAATATTCCCAATGAACTAAGTCTATTCAAGTATTACAATAACTATTATTTTATTTCTTATTTCAAAGCTAATTGTTATTTATATACGCAAATTTGTACATTTCTAGACAAGTCTAGTGAGAATGATATTCTATTTTATTTTTCTAGTCGCCTCTGCTTACCCTGCCATGTGCGGGACACAGTATGAAGCTAAAATATTATTTTCTAGGTAATTCCTTATGTTATTCGTTGAGGTACAATTTATTTTTATTTTTATCTTTACAGCTGTAGGTATTAAAAATAGGATATTTAATGTCCATGACCTCGGTCTGGTTAACGAGATAAAGCACGACGTTGCATTTCACCATTCAAAACGCAATGCTTCCAGAATTCGACAGGAAGTGGGGAACAGAAGTCTCTTAATGGGAACAGACTGTCTAAAACCTAGGTCACCAGGTTCCCATATGTTCCTTTACACCAATGCTTCGTTACCAGAGCGTGGAAATGAAATGGAAAACAAAAATATTAAAATATAACCGTTCTTCGGTCATGAAATCAATCATTGCGCTTACTATAGTACGTGTGCCTCACGACGCCCTTAATTTAGCTGATGTCATATAAACTATAATAGATTTTTTCTTTGTGAGCTTACTTCGATAAAATTTACGCCTTATATGGACAAAAATGTATTTCTTTGGAAATTCATTTCGATAATTCTTCTTAATATAATTAGATGGTAGATAATCCATTGTGTGTTCTGATAATACTAGAAATAGAAAACCTTCATGTTTGTATTGATTGTAGATTTATATTTTTGTTAAGTTTCTGTTGTTAGCTCCCGCCGTCAAAGGACTAAGGAGATTTTTGATACTAACGCTTTTTTTATATAAAGGGATATATTGAAATTTTGTTTATTTTATAATTTAATCAAGATTTTTTATGTTCGCACTGTTGTTCAAAATACTAAGTTCCTAAAAGATGGATGTTATATATTTCACCTGTCTCTTTGTGTGTCTGTCTGTATCTGTCTACATGTCTCCTTTATGCACCGCAGGTGCTCATAGTCGAAAATCTAGTTTTTAACTATTATTTATAAAAATTGGACTAGCTGATTAATAGCTTCAATCTCTATGCCAAGATGAGGTAGAGATTTTTTGTGGCTGGAAGTACTTTTTAATTTAAACTGTTTCTCTGAGATTTAGTTGTTAAATCTCATAAATACTCCATTAATATTCTTTTATAAGAGGAAGTTTTAAATACGACGGTTATGTACGTGTTTGATTCTCATTCAAGGGGAATGTTTATGTTTTATTTTTTGTGCTCTGGTAATAAGATAAGGCATAGCATTTAGTTCCGCAACTTAACAACTTCCCAAAATTTAGAGGAAAAGTGGAGATTATTAAATTAGGTTCCCTCTGCCTACTCTCCTTTGAAGAAAAAAGAGTGATTCTCCTTTTTTATTACCAAGATTGAGATTTTTAAATTAAGAAAGGTTGTATCTTGGAAATACATAATAAATTATGTTGTTTTATTTGTAGTTGGTTAGTTTTCAGAATTGAGATCTAATTCAAGTTTATTTTTATTATACGGCTCTTAATAAATTACTACTACTAATCATAAAGTTTATTGGTTATTAAAAAGTAATAAAAAGTAAACAGTTGAGTATAACTGTTTAATTTTTATTCACTTAACTTTGTATC
>DWMZ01003969.1:0-12174 GCA_018249855.1 Eueides tales michaeli | reverse complement strand
TAACACAGCTGTGGGTGGCCCTATGACAACAGGGAAAAATGGCGAGGAGTCATGAGGCAAGCAACATCAGCCCCCAGAAACTTGACTACATGATGACCACGACCGCTCTGTCAAGAGTGTTACGACTGAGAAGAGGAAGAAGAACTGGGCAATATCGCGGCGTTGAGTTTCGTTACTCAACACGCAATACCTCAAATTCGGAGGAAATTGGAAAACGGAATGGTGTATCTTAACACTAGGTTCTCAAGTTTTCTCTGTCTACCCTACCATGAGCTGGATACGGCGCGAAGCTCAATGAGAGAAAGTGAATTATTAAGAAAGTTGATGTCTATGAGTCCTGTCGTGGTACAGGGGTTCAATTCTCATTCGATGATATGAAATATTTAATGTTTTCATTTCCTCGAGTTCATAACGAGGCTAAGCGCGGCGTATACTACGGTGGAGTATGGGAAACGGAAGTGTCTACCCGTGACCACGAACTACTGTAAAGTGTTCGAAACGTCGGGTTGCCAAAAACGTTTAAAAGTCAATATACGCGATTAATCCGTTTAAAAGTGTTTCATTTAAAACGGAAGTGTGTTAATGAGAATAGATTCCCAAATTTCTGTGTAATTTTCAAGACATCGTGGTGGTGGTGAATATTGTGGTGTTGGTAGTAATTTCATAGAATCGAATCCGCGAACCATTGTTCTTACAATTAGATATATCACTGTACCATGGAGGCCTCTAGGGATTTTCTCTTTTACTTATAAACATAAACTGTATATAAGTACATAGATATGAATTCCTAAGAATCATACGCACACATCTACTTACTAACAGCGCCAGAGTAATAAATTATATAAAAAGTTAGAGCCTCAATATTATAAAAGATTACTTTCAGCTTCACACTGAACAATGCACATAACCAGGTAGGTAAGGTTGGATACCTAGTGCTAAGACACTCCATTTCCATGAACACACTTCCATTCTCCTCTTTCCGCTGAATTTAAGACATTATGAATTGATTTGCATAACTTATTGTCGCGTTTTGCCTTGTACTGGCCTCATAAATAAAAATATATAAAGATAACATTTTAAATAAGCTCCAGAACCGGAAAAAATAATAAAAGCTCGCATTACTTATTCACAACAGTTTATTTAAATCCGATATGAAATGTCTCGAGGCGGGGACTAAATACTCGTAGTGTAGATTACAAAGAAACACCATCAGTGAAGAGGAAATCTTCTCAGCCCCGGTCGGCTAGGGAGGTGAGCTGGATATATCGATAATTATCTAAATTGTCATTCATATCGACGTTTTATGATACCTTCATGGGAGAAAGTGAGCTCTTTGCTCTGGCAGATGGAGTACGGTGTTGAGTTACGCCTTAAAGCGTGCAATCTACTACTGATAAATTAGGTTAACAAGAGGGAATGAAATGTCTTAACACTTAGTACCTCTTCTATGCAGGACAAAATATAAGCCTGCTTTTCAATTGTTTAACGACTTTTATACTAAATAGATTGAGAAATTATGGACTCTACGAAAGTAACTATTATATTAGACTATATTTTAAATTATGAGAGCAAACTTAGTGCAAGACAACGCAAAGTTATTTTGAAATAATTAAATAACCACCGTTTCTAGTTAATTATATGATATACATATTTTTTACAATTTTAATCTTTATATCAAATATTGTTTTTACATAAAACTTTGTCCTTTTCAGAACATAAAAATTATCATCGTTATATGCCTTAAAAAAGTGTAAAATATAAAATGAAAATTATATATAACCTATAATATTTCATTTCGTTTTTTTATCAATTTGCATACTACAATAAAAAAACAAAGAAAAAAAAACATTAAGACAAACAGTTTTACACATTTATTTCATACAAAAATGGCTAAAACTAAAAATATCGATACTTCACACCACTCAAGTATTAACAATGGCCCGCAAATGTTATTTGTTCAGGATTCGTTCGGCACGCCCGTCGGATTCAATTATTCATGGAATAGTTCATAGTAATGTATGATGACTTCTTATGCTTTTAAATATGAAAGCTTTTTGTTAACCTATTTTTAAGAAAAAGGAGGTTTGCTCAGAATTTTAAGTGAGTATACGCTATGAATATATATTTTGTACTCAATATTATATAACTGATGAGTTTGTTTGATTGATCACGTTAATCGCAGACACTATGTTCATCGTTAAGATGTCAACATCTTATTATATTATATCTTATTATTAGATCCTATTCTTAGCCTTGTGATCCCGGCTTAGAATAGGATCACTCTGGTACTGATGGTGTCGTAATAGGCGACTAAAGCACGTGTGAGAGAGTCACGTTGTCAGCGACGACAACACGCATGGGCAGACTCGACCGGATTATTACCACCCCCGGCATTTAAAACTGGCGTTAAGTAGTGACTTTGGCCACTGCGTTTCACATTGGGTAATGCCGGGCGCCAGTGCCCATACACCTTATAGACCGGCAACGCGCTCCTTTCCATCAGGTGACCTTTTGCCTTGTCTTTTCCATAAAAAACAAAAATAACAAAAGAAAAACACAGTTGTAACTGAATTTTAGTTACCTAAGATATTTAGAGTGTATCCAAGGCACACATGGCAGGGTAGGCAGAGGGAATTTGGGAACTTAGCGTTAAGACACTCCGTTCCGTTCTCCACTTTTCGCCGAATTTCAGGCATTGCGTGTTGAGTGGTGGAACTCAACGCCGCATAATATCGCCGCCGTGTATCATAGTATTATTAAAAATAAGGGAAGCAAGTTAACGCTTGCATTTAATAAAGTTGTATTACATTAATTTCGAGAACGCTAAAAGTAAAAATTAACACTAAGGGTAATCAAAACTATTAATTCTCCACTTATTGCTTGAAATTAAGACATAACATGTTAAATTGCGGATCTCAACACCACACGCTGCTTATTATTCCTTGAGTGGGAATCGTTTACAATCTGCTATACTACTACAACGACAGCATTAATTTTGATATGAGGCTTTTTAAATTGTTAATGAAACTAACACTAAGTTGCAACTAACTTATAAGATATAGTCTTTCTTTCTTTTTTTTTAGCTTCACGCTGTATTCCGCACGAGGCAGGGTAGGCAGAAGGAACCCGGGAACCTAGTGTTACGATTGCGTGTTGCAGTGACGGCACTCAACGCTTTGCCTTATTACCAGAGCGAAGAAATAAAACATTGAATATTTCAATTGAAAATATTATATATTTCATTTCCTCGATTGAGGAGCGAACCCAGAACCTGTCGGTTACAGTCAAACGTTTGTGCCGCTGCGCCACGATAGGCCTCTGAGATATAGTCGAAGTCAAAATTACCGCATTTATAGTTCTACTACCCCACTAGAATGTTAAATAATATTTTTATATCATCCCGCACATATCAGGGTAAATAGAGGGAACTTGGGAACCTAATATTCAGACACTGTTACCATTATAACACTTTCGTTTCCCGCTTTCCGCCTAAGGCTTTGTTAAGGCATTGCGTATTGAGTGTTGGAACTCTACTTCGCTTTTTCCCTCGTCACCCAAACGAGTAAATATTAAATATATCATTTCCTCAAGTGAGAATGGAACCTGAGGCCTGTCGTGGCGCAGCGGTACAAACGATGCCTGTAACCGATAGGTTCTGGGTTCGATCCCCAGTCGAGAAAATGAAATATTTCATATTTTCAATTTAAATATTTAATGTTTTTATTTCTTCGCTCTGGTATTAAGGCAAAGCTCGGCGTTAAGTTCCGCCACTCAACACGCAATACCTCAAAAATCTGCGGAAAGTGGGTAACGGAAGTGGAACGGAGTGTCTTGACACTAGATTCCCGGGTTCCCTCTGCCTACCCTGCCTTGTGCAGGATACAGCGTGAAGCTAAAAAAAAAAAAGAATGAAACCTACAACCTGTCGCGTTTACATTTCACGCTTGTACCACTGCGCCACAACACAGCTCACAATATTTTTTTGTATCAAACATTGTGATTTTTTCCCATACTCGTACGGATATCGGAATCAACTTAATTTATTTCATTCACTGATTGCCTCACGTTTTTGTTGTCGTACAAACAGCGTTACAATTAAAGCTGTTGACATTATCAATTGATGCCCCCCCCTTTTCATGTTACCTACGTAGCCGTACATGAGAAAGACGTTTGTTGGTTTTGGCTTGTACGATGAATTGACACGCTTAGTTAGACTCGTGATGTATAAATAGGTGTTTTGGGGCCTGTAGTGGTGCAGGGTACAAGTGTGGATTCGATTTCCATTTTGGGGAAATGAAATATTTAATATTTTAATTTCCTCTCTGGTATAATGATTAGATGGTATAGCGGTGTTGAGTTCCGCCAATCAACCTGCCATACTTAGATCTATTTTATTGGAAATGGACTATTTGCCATGCATGTCCAAATGTGTGGAATTAAGTAATAAAAGCATTCTATTATTAGACTTAAATTTGAAGTTGAGTTTGGATTGGGTAATGGAGCCCTATATAATTTTGCCCAACCTTAGAAAAGATAGAGTAATCGTGGCACAGTAGTTATAGACTAATCACTTTTAACGAATTTCAACGATTTTGGGTCAGATCTCTACTCCAAGAAATAAATTATCTTGTTTACGTCTTCTCTCATTCTCCCTCTCTCTCTTTCTCTCTCTAGCTTTGGTATTTTTTATGGTTTATTGTGATCTTTTTTCCTAAGAATTAGACCATATTCAAACCATTACATCATCCATAACATATAGATTACTATCAACAAGTCGAAACAGCAAGGAAATTACTGACAAATAAATCTAAAACATAATAACACAATGATTACATAATAAATTGTAAAATTTGAACCGACGATATCTCTTTAGCATTTAGAAGATTTAAATAGCTCATAATTCACAATACAACGCATTACAATCGGTATAATGGTAGGACAGGACAGACCATATATCTAGACCGCAAATAGGCCAGCTAGGCTTTAAACATGTCAATACCACCCACTGACATGAAGAAATGTTATATTATATAATTTTTTTAAGTTCACCTTTATATTGCGTATTGCAGGGAACACAGGGGGAACTTGGGAACCTAGTGTTAAGATCCACTTCCATTAAGACACTTCTGTCGATTTTGAGGTATCGCGTTTTGATATATTAAGTTATTTTAAGTATTAATGCTATAGGTACTAAGTTATATTAAGACGCTATCTTACTCTACTTTCTGATAAATTGCGTGTTAAGTGACCAAACTCAACGCCGCGTTTTGTCTTGATAACCGAGCGAGGAAATTGAAATATGAAATATTTCATTTCTCTACAGCATTTATCACGCGGAGTGTTCTGGAGAACTGTTAGACTTGATACCTGCGGCCGAAATTTCTAACTGCAGAATATGTCACAAACTATAGTACCATCATCTACATACGTGGTACTCCACTTCTGTGCGGTATCGTAGGAATTTTCTTCCACGCGCCACACATATGTGGAACACAATACCCACGGCAGTATTTCCTGGTCGACACGACATGGGTATATTGAAAAAGCGCGTCTATCTCCACCTTAAAGGCCGGCAACGCTCCTGTAGCTCCCCGGGTATTCACTGGGCAATGATCACTTAACATCGGGTGACCAGTATACTCGTTTGCCTTGTCTTTTATCAAAAAAAGAATCCTACAGTGCGAATCAAACATATAACACTTCCGTTTTTTCTAGTGAAATACAGCATTTCTCATCTTACCCGGGCAAGATTGTACTTAATAGAGCAAGTAAAACAACGATAAAATAAATAAAAAACTAGAATAGTAGATAATATATGACGTCAAAACAGTAACCACAAAGCTCGTAAGCCAGTTTGATCTACTGGAATTGCCTAAATCCGTTTTACTGAACAAATAAATACTACACAGATCAATCGTGATTTGGCAGTACAAAAAAATTATGCCATATTTTTTACTTTGATTCCGTTTCTCTATTCTATAAAATACTTTTTTGTTCTGTACGATTTTTTTGTATAATAGTTGTTGACGTAGAAAATTGATATTGATTGATCGAGTGCAAGCTGGAAGAAAAGGTGATAGAGAATATCGTGTATTGTGAGGCACTCGCGTGAGTGCCTATAATATGAAAAAAAATTATGAAAAAAATAATGTTGTGATTCTTTATGAATTTGGATCAAGATGTAAATAGATTGTTTTTTTGCTTTTGATAAAGGTGTAGAATTAAGAAGCTGATCGTTATATTTTATTTTTTATTGATGTTTTCATTGATTGATACATGTTTTTCGTTTAATTTTCGTTTGCGTGGGTGAGGGGGCACGGGGCGCCGGGGGTTGGCGAGCGAAGCGAGCAGGGGGCGGAGCCCCCTAGTAATATATAATTTAATATTTTTATTCTTTTAATAATAAGATAATCGTTAAATTGTTAACTAAATTAGAAGATCTATTTTGGATCGGTTAATGCCAAAAGCAGTCAAACTCGCCTTTTTAATCATCATCATTACATATAGAGCTCTTTTCTTAGCTCTTTTCGATTATTCTCTGCATACACTGTAAATAAATACAAAAAAAAATAAGTTTATACCTAAATTAAAATAATTTTATTTAAATTTAAACTTTATTCACAGGTCCTTTTGTATATTCTTTTCTTGGTTTTATGCTACATCCTGCATATAGCAAAGTAGGCAGAGGGAACCTGGAAACCTAGTGTTAAGACACTCTCTTCTCATTAAGACACTTTCATCTCCCAGTTTCTGTCCAATTCTAGAGACATTGCGCGTTGAGTGGCAGAACTCAATGCCACGCATTGCCTCGTCACTAGAATGAAAATATCAAATATTTTATTCATCTTCAGGCTTGGCTCAAGCTGGGCTTTATAAAAATGGTGACCTTTTTTCTCTAATATATTATATTTTCCCTTAAATATATTATTTTTCATCAATTTATCGAGAGCTGAAGCTGAAATTTGTAACATGAGACAAAAAATCCCTTTCAGCGATCATTATGTGATTGCGCGCAGGTGTTCTCGCACCGGAGTGGATTACTGACGGGTTGGGACGCTAAAATGTTGCGTGTATCTATACTTAGATAAACGTATCTTTAGAATAAAAATATTTATACTTTACTTTTTAATTGTTTTTAAATATAGTATTATATTTTATATTATTATTATAGGACAAGAAAGTAATTGAAATGATAGTATACCTACATATAAATTATCAACTCAATTACCTTATTGTTCTAATAATACTATCAGTTTACATCAATTCATTGAAAACCACAATTTAATGAAAGTAAATAAAATTTTGTAGCAATTTTGTTGAACTAAATATTTTAAATTCATGTAATTGCTCTTCATACAAAAAAATATTTTTTATTTATTAAATAAAACACTGAGTGCTAAAGGAAAATTGTCAAAATAGAATAGTGAAAACTGAATTTAAATCTGGTTAGCCTTTTCTGAGATTAGTGCGTAAAAATGCACAGACAATCAGATAGATAGATAAATAGATTAACAGATAAATAAATTTGTGTGTGTGTGTGTGTGTTTTTTAATGCTAGTAAATGATTTTACACAACCCATCCGTGCGCAAAAAAGATATTTCCACGGGCGGATGGACCGTGGAACTCATCGAAAGGAAATTCAATACTACCCACTAAAAAGCACCGGAAACCTCTTCACCTACATGAGACGTCACAGGATCGCTTGCACATGCCACTATAAAGCCTCGGTGGTCTCCTTACGGGACACCATTGCCTAGGGCCCTTTTGGGAAACCTTACGACTATCCGTCCATCGACCATCATCATCAGGATCAGGCCCACATACACGTATCATCTTAGCCGGTATTCCGTTTGTGTATAGCTCAACACATACTTAATGAAGTTTGTAAAGAAGCATGAGTCAAGCATACATAGACGTGTATATAGTATTTGGTATGCAGAGTTCGTTCGATTCGAGTTTTGATATACTTTGTGTTATATAAGCTGTTGCAGAAGTGATACTCAATATTGCGCTAACTTTGCATTCATAAAATTCTTGTGTGGACATATGTTGCCTTATTAATAATTCTTTTACTTTAGTATTTATCCTGTTCCCGCCGCATTATTTCATATATTTTCGTTAGATTCTTTCAAAATGTTTAATTGCTTTCCCGAAAAAAATCGCCTTTTGTACTAAGACCTTCATTGTGTATTTAAATTTTATATACAAATCTGCAAAATGTGTCCTTTTAAATTAACAATAATAAAAACAATATTATCTCACCTATTTCCCAATTCGCAAAAGTTTTAAAATGTTATAAGAAGTCTACTATGAAATTCAATGCTTAAAAGAAGGCCCAAAAAAAAGTCTCTAATGAGACACATTCACAGCATCAACGTGACCTACCTACACCCAAACTCTAACAGCGCCAGTCACTAACAGTTCTGAATAATGTAATATCAAAACATATTTTTGACTTTCCCACATAAAAGGCTAGACAAATTGAAAGTAGTATTGAGACTCTCCGTGTCCCATACAACGCCCAATTTTCGAAGATACAGATAATTTAAATATAATAATCTTTATTTACGTACAGTCTTACAGTCAAACATTGTTCCATGATACCACAGTGACTTAATATAATCTATAAAATATATCTATATAATAGTAAAAGCGACATATTACAGCTCCGATCAGCCATCGCTTCCCAGTATAAATCATTCGCTGTCGCGGCGTATTGGATTAAGATTTTCGATATTGGATGAGAAGGCTTCATCTTGCGGAGTGACAGCCAACAACATATTGATAGTAAATTTCCCTAGAGGTAGAGGTACTTCAATTTTGCTCTTGCGGCAACATTACAATACTATCACTGCCTAGAATTTGTTTCTAAATATTAGCAATTTACATAAAAAAAATATAAAAATAACTATAAAATACTTATTTTTAATTAAAAAAAGTAAATAAACTTTATGGTGCAATGGCATAACGTCTTAAAGTTGTACATTCCATTTTTATTCCAAAGTTTATTACGAATTATTTTCGTTACTCTGCTTTTATACACACACATAGCATAACGTTGATTTCTTCCACTGAATGTACAGTGTCAAATTACATATCTGCAATTGGTTAACGGAGTTTCTTGAAGTATGCAGAATAGAACATAAAAATAAAAAACGATATTTTAAAATAATACACCTAAGGTTAATAAAGACTACACTTATCTTATTTCACACTGTATGCCATCTATAGCAGGGTAGGCCGAGGAAACCTGGAAACACACAATTTCCACTTAGCCCCTTTATGGAACAGGTCTTAGTGGAAAACTGTTATTACAAAAAATTAAGAGAATAATGTCTGAAATACTACTAACTGAGTAAGTAAAACTAATATATATATATATATATATATATATATATATAACATAAAAAAATACAACGATGACTTGATACTATTAAAATAATAAACATCGATCAGACAAAATTGTAATAAGACTACTATAGGCCACGTATAGAAAAAGCTATTAAAATATTAACAAAAAATAATACATAATACTTATTACCTAAATTAAAGTGTCAATTTTATAGTAATAGTTGCGGTTTGTCGTGGCGCAGCGACACAAGTATGTGAACGTGACAGGTTGTGGGTTCGATCCCCACTCGAAGAAATGAAATATTTATCATTTATTACTCATTTGCAATTTAAATATTTAATGTTTTCTTTTCTTCCTTTACTTACATAAGTTCGGAAAGAGGAGAAAGAAACGAAGAGTCTTCTTAACACTAGGTTCCCAAGTTCCCTCTGCCGGTCCTGCCATGCGCCGAATAGAGCGTAAAGCTGAAAAAAGTTATAACAAAATATAGATATTATACGAAAAGCTGAAAGCCTAAATATTGAATTGAAAGCTTTTAAAAGCGACACGGCTTCTGGTCGCTCCTTGAATATTTCACTAGCTATGAGCCATTTGTATGAAATTTTATTTATTTACTGACCGTATGACAATTTATCATGGCACATGATGTCTGAGACAGGGGAAAAGTATTTAAAGTACATACATGATTAAAAATCGTGTGGCGTGACGCAATAGCACACTCGTACAACTGAAGATGTGACAGATCATGGGTTCAACCTCCCCTCAAAAAATATTTAATATTTTCATTTTCTCACTCTGGTAACAAGGCAAGTGTGTTCCGCTACTCCATACGCAATTCCTCCAGAGGTAAAGACTGTCTTAATATTAAGCTTCTATCTTGAGGTTTCTCTTTTTTAAAAAAAAGTCTAATGATTCTTAAAGAAAATTAAATTTGTAAAAGTTGCATGAAGTGACATAGTATGTATCAATGTAAATACAATCTCTAAATACAAACGCTCTATGAGAGTCTATAAGAGTTAAACTTATAACGAAAACTTTAAATCTAAATAAAATTATATCAAAATAAAAAGTTACATGCTTCTTTTTTAAACGTGAAATAATTAACCACAACTTCACTAAATGTATCTTAGATCTGAGAAGAATCGGAGCAAGTAACGCAAGAATCATTAACGTTATTATAACAAATGTAAAATTCATTCAAATTCATTAATATTAAATATTTTCAATTTAAATATTTAATGTTTCATTCCTTCGCTCTGGTAGTAAGGCAAAAAGCGCGGCGTTGAGTTCCGCCACTCAACACGCAACGCCTCAAATTCGGCGGAAAGTGGGGAACGGAGTGTCTTAACACTAGCTTTCTAAGTTCCTTCTGCATACCCTGCCACGTGCGGGATATCCTGAAGCTGAGAATAAAATTTATTAGGCGTACTGAAATATATTTTATTTATCGGTATTAGTAACATGTATGGTGTATAAAAATATTGGAATTAACAAGTGATGATTTTAAACGAGGTTCTCTGAAAGGAGAATTGAAAATATTATCAAGTTGCACATTCTATTGACTTTTGTCTAATTAAGTAAGAGGAACATAAAGAAAAGAAATTATAAAGTCATCGATAAAAAGCCAGGTTCCACCGAGATTTGAACTCGGATCGCTGGATTCAAAGTCCAGAGTGCTAACCATTACACCATGGAACCAGATACTTATAGAAAATATTTTACTAATAACATTTCGATAATTATGAAATATATATTGGTTATTAAGCAATTGTTCAAATAATAACGATTTATAGACATACGTTTTTCTTATAAAAATATATATACTCATATATATTAACAACGCCTATATTAAAATTGTGGACTTTCGGTCGAGTAAGTTTTGTAATATAAGTAAGTAAACAAATGTAGAAAAATAAAGAGATGATTTCTTGAAATTCTAATGGAAACGAGAAAAAACGATTCATTTCACGTTTAATAACCCACGAAAACCTAACCGCGGGTCACACCTAGTTTCATATACATATGTTAACGCTTTTTAGCAAAGGCGTCCTAATAATGGAATGGTAGCTTTGTTTGTGACGATTCAAAAGTACTTGCGAAAGTCTATTTGAATAAAGAATATTTTGAATTTGAATTTGAATTACTATAACCGGTTCCATGGTGTAATGGTGATTACTCTGGACTTTGAATCCAGCTATCCGAGTTCAAATCTCGGTGGAACCTGATTTTTTTAGACACATAATTTTCAAGTTAAGTATTAACTTCAGTTTATATAACAAATATATTAATCAAATATTTATATATTTTTATATTATATTATATTCTTTTATTGTAATAAAAGAAAAGGAAGCAATAAAAATATATAAGTGTATATAGTAATAGACACTATTAATATGAAAAATACACTAATAAGACGACGTAACTAAAATGTATTATTTAAAATGTGATATTGTTTTCTAGAGGCCTGTCGTGGCGTAGGCACAAGTTCGATTCCCACTCGAAGTAATAAAATTTTCAAAGAGAATATTGAATATTTTTATTTCTTCCCTCTGGTGACAAGGCAAAGCACGGCGTAGAGCTCCTCCAATCGACACGCAATGTCTCAAATTCGGCGGAAAGTGAGAAATGGAAGGGATTGTCGTAACAGTAGGTACCTAAGTTCCTTTTGCCTTCCTTGCCATGCGATACATCGAAATGTAGCAAAATGTATTTTTTCTCATGGCTTTAGTACTAGCTCTTGTCAACTCTACTCCACCTTGAATGGCCTTCAACATTTTCGGTGGTTAGTCTATTATCTCTCATAAAATGCATCACGACACCC